>BKCP01010514.1:3226339-3239419 GCA_008636005.1 Striga asiatica | reverse complement strand
AAAAAAGGAATCACACCAACCTTTTGAATTTAGACTCTCCAGGTTAGACTGCAGCTTCTTCTCTGGATCAACCAATTCATCATCGTCCTCTGAAACAAAATAAAACCACGTGCAATGTGTAAATAAATATGATGGTTTTACAACTATATTTACCAATCTAAGACAATAATAATAAAAAATAAAGATATATCGACACCATTCAGGTAGTAATCCGACTCTATTCTAGTCTTGGTAAGTAGAATCAAAATTGTTAAAAAAAAAAATACAAAATTGTAAAAACAAAGCAGATTCAAGAAATTATTGCCGAATTTGAGCAAAACTTCTTATATTATACTGGGGAATCTTTCATACCCTGGTCTTCGGCATCTGAGGGATTTTCGTCTTCATTTTCTACATTTTCCCCAACTAAATTGTCTTCAATGGGTTCTAACATAGCTGCCACTCGTTTTTTCGGAGCCTTTTTAATTCCAGGAAGGGTTATTAAATCTGCAGCACGGACCACACGCGACGAGCTGCCTTTGTTATAAGCTCTTGTCAGAGCAGCCTTTACCGCAGGCTGTATGCCGTCCAGTGGATTTGGATGCCCCTAAAAGTGTGTGTATACAATACACAGCAAGACAGACCAAAAAAAAAAAATTAAACTGTCAAGGGTTATTTAAAAATTATCGCTAATGTTATCTTAATTACCAAAAACACCACTTACCTTATCCAAGCTACAGAAACACCCTTCGGAGGTTATAAAACCCATAAGAAATTTTATCGCTTATTTTATCTTAACTACCAAAAATTATCACTTCTCTTTTTGCTTCTAGGATTAAACTCAGGGTTACTTTGGTAGTTACTCCAAAATTTTAGGCAGAGATACAGAAGACAAGAAGACATAATTATTTGACGTTAGTTTTACCTTAAATTTCGACATTTCCACAATGGTATCAAAGTCCTCCATGCTAATAGAGTATAAATCCATGAACTCAACAACTTTCTCGACGGCTTCATCCTGGCCGTACATTACAAAAAACAGTGCATGATCAGCAACACATACAAAAACCCAAAAAAAAAGGAAAAAAAAAAAAGAGTTAAACCTTAGGCAGCATCTTCAAAGGATCAGTCAAAAGCTTCAAAAGAATTGTAAGGTAATCAAGGCGCAAGGTTGCCCTGCCATGCAGAATATAATCATGGTTAAAAGCATAGGCACAAACTATCACAAGTTTAACTTTGCCAAAATCAGTGCTAGAAAAACATTTTTGTAGAATACCTTCCAGAATTTGATTCACGTGAAGCAAGAAGATGGACATGAAGGTCCTCCAGAAGTCTGTAATTCTTCCCCATAGTAGAATTTTTTCCCAGCCAGCCGCCAAATCTATTGTAATTGCGTTCTCCCTGCAAAAGCCAAGACATTAATAGATCATAACTGAAGAATGAGTAATAAATGTACATAAATCTGTTCAGAACTTATTGCTACTTTCAATTAACGGTCGCCAAATTTTTACACCACTTACAGTAAATGTAGGTCATTGCATATCAGAGTTTAGCAGGGTAATTTATGAATATCAAGATACACATCATTTAAGCAGATTTTTTTGCTTCATTCAATTCACAATCACCATATTGACACTGTAAAAAAATATATGTAATACGTCACTAGAAATCATATACTATGAATCAGCAGCAGTACTTGGCAGTAAATTCAAAACGACCAGAGAATAAACAATGGTGAAATATACAAGAGGTATACATAATGTATTGTCAGAGATCAATCACCTGCTCAAATGTTTCACGTTGCCCGTGCATCAAAGCCGCTCTAATTTACAACAAAATATAATACCATCAATGTCATCAGAAAAATAAATAAATACGTAGACAGTTTAAGGATCCAAAATATAGAGAACTTACGGAATTATGGATGATGCAAGACAACCAGTCTGAGAAAGCTGCCATTGCCGGTATCTTCGGATCTGAACATTAACAATATCACCATCCCCAATTGACTCGGCAGCCCGAGCCAGAAAACTCATCCTTTTCATTCCATTATCATCTTTACCAGTTGAACTTGGCCTATAATTGATATAGTTTTCCTGGAATTAAGATAATATTCATAAGCTTCTCAAATGCACAGGCAGTATATTTTATAGTTGCAAGAACTAACAGCCTAACATAGGATGTACGTATTAGCTCAAGATTAACTTTAGAAAAATCAGAAAAAACGTGAAGCAAGTCCAAGTTCAAGAATATAACTGTTAGATAGTCAAATATGCAAGCATCAGGATAAAAAGAAAGATACCTGGATAATAAGAGGAACAAGATCAGCATCGCTCATGCTAAGATCAATTCTCTCATCCATTCGCAACTTCCCACCATTGAAGCTGAAAAGCCTGCATGAAAAAAAAGTGACATTTTTTATCTCCAGACATGAGAAGATGTATACAAACAAGACATATATCACACAAATGAAATAAAAAAAAATAAAAAATGAGAGCTACATGGACTGGGGGCCAAAAAGACAATAGCATTTAACAGACAACTGTGATATACTAATATAGCTTACTTATCAACAGCCGTAAAAGGGGAAATATCTTCATCCTTCGAGCTGCTCTGAAGCCTTTGTTTGATGTCATCAAATTTTATGATAGACATCGAGAGGCTCATATACTGCAGTTGATTGAGGGCCATACGGATATCTCCATTAACTCTTTCTGCAAGTTCCTCCAGGGCAATCTATCATTGCAAACACCATAATAATTAATAATATCAAGACACAGTGAAATTTGATTTGAATGAATAACTATTCAATCTCTAGGTCAGGAAAAGTAGTAGAAAGAACAAGAAGCATCAGGTTTAAGTAATATTGATACATCATTATAATATATATACATATATATATATATTAGACCAGTCACAGCCCTTATAAATCAAAATAAAAGGAAAAGGAATTACAAGTATTCTCAAACTGTAAGTACCTGGTTAATTTGAAGGCCTTCTACATTGGCTATTTGTGATAACCGTTTAGCCATCTACATTGTCATCCACATAATTATTAATAAAAAAAACTAAAAGTAGTAGCAATCACACTATGCAGCAAATAAATTAAAATATAGGAGCAGATTTCTTCAAGGACAAGGACATGGTCACACAAATGTTTAGTATCAACCAAAATTGCCAATTTCATTAAATACACTTGCTTGCACACACACACCATGCTCAATATTCCCAAGGATATCCAGTAGCTTATCACAATCAAAAGAAGCCATACGAACCCCTAGTAAAAATATCTTTTGCATCCATAAGTATGAATAATAAAATAGGAAGAGACCTGCTGCTTTGTTGGCTTCCGGAAGCTAAGAAGCAAGCAGTAGTTTACAAGGCTCTTGAGTTTCTGACTATATCGGTCGTTACATATGCAAATTATAGGAATTTTCGAGATTTTGATGCTGGCAATGAGATCTGCTACTCCACCTCTATCTCCAGCAGACATACCATCTACTTCATCCATAATAAGAACAGTCTTTGGATGCTGAGATCTGGAATAAGAAGTCAGAATTATAATTGATTATATCACAAAGTTAAATTTCTGATAGAACCATAAGATTGGATGCCAACCGTTCCATGTTAAGACCCAGGGATTCATTGCTGACAAGTTCTTTGATAGAATTAGAAGTGCTTCCACCAATTCCCTTCTCAATTTTGGCATCAGCCTTACCCCGACTGTCACTAGCATTAACCTAAGCAGAGAATATACTAATATACATTGAGCATCATTTAACATATATAACTTGAAAAAAAAAAAAGGAGGAAAAGATAAAACATGATGCCTGACCTCAATTACTTGGAACCCGAGCATCTTACTAACCAACTTTGCTGAAGTAGTCTTCCCAATGCCAGGTGTTCCACTCAGCAGAACAGCTTTTTTAGCACTGTTATCATTCTGTTTCTTTCCCTTTCCTTTTTTACCAGTGTTAAGAAAATGGTCATCCCAATGTGCCAACCAATCACGGAGCTGAGTTACCTGCACTCAACCTGATACTGTCACTCATAAAGCATTTATAGACACAGGCTTCACCTTCGAATTTCACTTCTAAAGGATAGTTCAAAAGTACTAAAAGCATACCAGAGACTGATTCCCGACAATATCATTTTGAACTTTTGGCCTATATTTTTCGTTCCATGGCAACAAATTCTGTGCATTCAGTTCACTTTTTTGCTTGGACGAAGTGGCTGCAGTTGCCAATCCTTTAGTACCTGAGCTTACAACATCGCCAGCTTGTTCTAGAAAGATATATGGAAGTCAAGCTACAACGTATATAAAGATAATCAACCAAGAAAAGAGGAACATCAGGCTGTTACTTGTCCAACTCAGTCAACAAACCAAGTACTGGTGAACAATGTTCATAACCCAATTATAGAGATGTTCTTCTCTCTTCATCAACTTGGATTAATATAGAGGTCAAAGGTTTGCTACAATGGAAAAAAACTTGCACTCAATGTTTGATCACACTGAATTTTATTTCCACAACCACTCATGTGTTGTGTTTACAGTTCAACACATGTTAGTTCACTTCTACTCAACCCGTCAACTTTTCATCATACTACTTCTGATTTACGACATTCACAAAGAAAATATTTGACAAATAAAAAAAATGAAGTTAAATGGATCCCGCATGCTTACAGTTGTAGTTTCTTATATATTCATTCTTCAATCAAGTCTTAAACGATAGATTCACAAATAACAATAACCTTCAAGACGTCAACAAGAAACCACAAACCATATATATTCTAACTCCCACCCAAAGAAAAACCTTCTTGTGGTAGTGTCAAACATTCGCTAAACCATGATGACTTCAATTCTCAAAAATTAATTCCACAAACAAACCAACAAAATTCCTGACAACCTAGTGGTAAAAGTAGATACATTAAACAAGATTATAATGAATGGAACCATACTAATTTTCTCGGACTTTTGAGGAGCCTTCTTAGGAGGAGATGGTGCAACCTTATCCACTGTGATTTTTGACTCTTTTACAGGAGTTTTTGGTTTTGATTTATTTGATGCTCGAATCATATCAAACAAACCATCTTCTGTAAGAAAAGCAGTACTGCAGAAGGAACGGTACATTAAACTTTTAATATGTCAATGATAAAGCAAATTAAAAATGGTTTGATATCGCTACATAAAATAAAAAAAATTATACCCAAGCTCCTTCGCCTTGGCAGACTTCCGTCCTCCGATATCTTCATCACATAGAAGGTAATTCTGCAAGAAATACAAAAAGCCACGGACTGATAAGAAACACATGAATAAAGCAATAATCAGATATAAGAGCCAAGAAATAATCACCGTCTTTTTGCTGATGGATCCTGTAACACGCCCACCATGGCGTTTGATCAAATCCTCAGCTTCTTCTCTTTCTAAACTGGAAGAACATAACAAGGGAAAGGCTACCTCAAAAAACTGAATCAAGAAAGACAAACGCATCACATCACCATAAAAATAGAATCTATTGTTCCTCACTAATATTATTTTCAAACACGTCTATCCTTCATGCACCAAGCACCCCCTTATGGTAGGAATGTGCCAGTACAATACAAGAATACACAAACAAGCATACAGATAATGGTAGATATATGCAGTTGACTGCAATGCATAAAAACCTTGTAGAAACAGTAAACAGTACCTATCAAGTGTTCCACTAATCACAAAAGTCAAACCATCCAAACAGTCAGGAGCGCCTTCAGGAACTTCCTGATACACGAGAAACTAAATATTAAATGGCCGCAAATGGCATTTCAAGAAGAAAAACAAAAGTTAATAACTCCTTTTACTTTTTACCTTCTCTCCTTTATGAGGAGGATCTTTTCTCTCACCAAAGTTCATAAACCCACCCCTACCACCACCACCTCTGCCTCTGCCACCTGCCGGTGCACTTTTTCCACCACGACCACGACCACCAGGGTTTATAGTTTTAGCACTTTTATCATCTTCATCACTTTCATCAACATCCATGCCTTTTGAAGTAGTGGATGTGGCTGAAGGGCCTTTCACACCACGACCTCTACCCCTTCCAGCAGATTTCGTATTAGATATTACTTTTTCACCATCATCTTCATCACTTTCATCAACTAATTTTTTAGCAACTGCTTTTCCGCTACCACTTTTCAGCTTCTTGTTTGGGGTTGTATTGACTGAACCCTTCCTTGAAGTCGGTGTAACAAAATCATCATCGTCATCATAACTCTCAAGTTTGTGGACCTTTTTTCCAGGTGGGGGCTTTGCATTGCTGGCTGACTCTGTATTACCCCTTTGTGCTTTCTTTTTAGCAGTAACTTCCTCAACCTCCATCTCATCTTTTTCACTTTCATCTTTAGCAAAGTATTTGCTAGTTTTCCTCCGGCCGGAAGAACATTCTTGAACTCCTTGTACCTACGATCCCCCAATATAGAAAAATAAGAGAGTAAGGAGATGAAACTAGAGATAGAAAAAGTACAGGACCTGCAACTTATGCCATTCTTTATCTTCATATAGGGGCATATGCTAACATGTTTCCATTGATCACAGAAAAAGCAAAACAAACGCACATAACATGTGCTCATACAACAAAATAATGAAATTTCCAGTGAAGCAGAATTTTAGCTATTTGATTTTACAATCATCCCAATTGTCTAATCTTCACATTCCATTTCCAAAAAAAACCCGAAAAACGATTATTGTTCAGCTGAAATTATCTAATAATTCCAGATTTGAAGAATAAAATTAATCGGATATACATCACATCAACTTGCATCTCCCAGAAGAAAATGCCAACGCTAGAAAATCATCAAGACAAGAATCCACCACAACAGTTTCACATGGGACAGCAGAAATCTGAAGAACAGACCAATTTTTCAGGCTGTGGAGAGGCAGGAGGCTTCTCAGCTGGAGAGGGCTTTGATGGCTTTGATGTACTGCCATTCCCAGAACCTTTCTCATGTTGCTTCATGAACCACTTTCTTATATCCTGAGACTGCCATTCAGAGTAAAATAGTTAAAAGATTGCTATAAAATATTCCTTCCACATTCCTCCCAAGACATAACCAAGTGATGGAACACACACCGAACAGAAAAAAGAAACCATGACAAAAAATGAACAAACCATGTCCATGAAAATAAAATGCTTAGGCTTACCATTATCAAGACCTTTGCAATTGCCAATCGATTTCACCCTCGGAATTTTACCTCCACGAGACAATTTTTACCGATTCTGTACAACAAATGAGGGGTAAAAAAAGAGATATGGACAAAATTATGAACTGGGTATCATGTAAAATGCACTCTACTTCACGAGCGAAAGCAACTAAAAGAGCACCAAAAAAATGGAGTAAATCGACTCCAATATTTCCTCAAACAGTAAAATTCCACAACCCTTCGAGCCCCTGACCCTAGTTTAACAATTGAAAAGAGAAGAACAAAAGAAATATCAAAACAAACGGTTAACACGCGTGCGTGAGAGAGAGAGAAAGAAAGAAAGAGAGCTTCTCAAGAAAGCCGTGCTGTTTCAATGGAAATACACACCACACACCGGGACTATGTGCGTCTCTCTCAGCCGTCGATCTCGCTTCAAACTGAGAGTCATTGAGTAGGACTGTAGAAATTCTTCTCGGACTGAAGACCTTCAGCCTAGTTATAGAGCCTGAAACCGGTAAAGGCCCAATATGCAGATCATCAGGGCCTATATATTAAAATATTTTTCTCTTCTTCTTTTATTCGGCTTATACTAGTACGAATTCGGGTAAGAAATATTCTTTTATATTTATAAATTAAAAATACTTATTAAATAATATTTATAAATTAAAAATATGGAATCTATATGTAATACAACTTACCTATATTAATTTGTTGAAAATGTTATATGAAATATAAATTTTGCAAAATTACATTAAATATGTCTATTTAAAATTGGTACACGACCCGTACGGTGCAAGTAACTACTAATAAATTACATTATATTCATTTCGAAATAGGTGTAATTTTAAAATTTTTATTCAGAAATTCGATTTGACTATAATGTGATTCAAGTAAATACAAACCTTTATATAAACGAAGTAATTTGATATGTTCCACGCATATTTACAAAGTAAAGTATTATCCAGATTTTTCTTCCATTAATATCAAGTAAAATGCTTAGCACTATTAAAAAAAAAAAAATAGTGAGATACCATTTTTGACCATAAACAGGTATATTGGATTAATATATAGTATACCAAATAATTCGATTTCATACTTTGTCGATAAAATACAAAAAATGATGTTAAAATAAATTGCCCAGCGTACAAAACAAAATCAAGACCCACGTTTTTTATAGATATAAATAAAAAAGACGCAAAAAACAGTTATTAAAAAATAATTAAATAGAAGCTGCCATTAATCAAATTATTTTGAAATTATTTTATAAAGAAATTATGGTTGAAAAAATCAACCAAATTTACTCGACTGTGTAATTATAATATCTTAAAAATTTAAATTTTTATGATATAATTATTTTCTTAATTAACCACAATTTAAGTAATTAAATACACAAAAAAGAAATAAAAATTATTAAATAATATTTAAATAAAACTATCATTAACACAATTTTTTTTAGAATAGTTTTTGGCAAATCGCATAATTGATTATTTTAGTTGATATTTTCATAGTTCTAGTAATTATTTGTAGATTGAATAAATTATTCGGATTTACACAATTTGCGTAACAAGGTATATTAAAAATGCATTTCACAAAAAGATTACATGAAAAAATATAAAATACTTATTAAATAATTAATTACACAATTTAGTTGGAAGATTTTTACCAAATCATATAATTGATATTACAGCCGGAATTTCCATCTTTAGGTAAATCATCCAAATTCAAATGATTTGAGTAATTAAGGTATCTTAAAAATGATTATTTTTACGGCTTATATCATTTCCTTAAATATTTAGCCGTAATTTCTATAGGTGATTATTTGAAATATACCATAAATCGTAACATAACATATAATTTGATTATAAATTAATTATATACTTAATTATGACAAAAATTGGGTTGGCTGTGATGTGCACAGCCGGTAACAAACTAATATATATATATATATATGTATACCCCATAATGTTTATGTAATTCGCGGGGTTGTTCGTTCTTCACAAAAGGCGAGAATTATGTTAATCGGATGTATTAGAATCGACTGGGGACCATTCCACGATGACCGGCGACTTCCGGTGACCCTCTGGTCACTTTCCGGCGGCCACAAGCCAAGGCGGCCGGGCAGGCGAACTTCGGCGAGCCGCTGCCGCGCACAGAGCAGCAGACGTTGGTTCGCAGCCCAGCATGCCTGGCGGATTTTCGCGCCATAACTCAGCATTCCAAGCCCGTCCGCAGCCCATTGCAAGCCAGGCGCTCTGCAGCCCAGCGATGGTGGAGGCCCAACATACGAAGCCCGCGAGGAGGCCCAGCGGAAAGAGAAGAAAATCACGCGAGCCGCATCCCGCCCGTGCGGCCCGCAACGTCTTCCCTCTGCTCTAGCCAGCGCGCTATCTGCCTTGGTCCAGCCCACTCCCACACGGCCCAACAGCGTGCTTGGCGGCTCATTTCACAGCGCGCGGCCCAGCGCCTGCCAAACGCGGCCCAACGACGTGGACAGTATCCCAGCCAGCCCGATTCGGCCCAGAACACACTCGGTTCACTCCAGCATCCCCAGACCGGGTCCGAGAGCGGTCCAGTAGGTTCGGGAGAGTATTGGTGAGCTCAAGGCGATTCCAGGATGATTCAACGGTGATCGCAAAGCTAAGTTCGGCTGCCCAACGAACATGAGAATCAGACGATCTCCTATAACGGAAATCCTTAAATCAGAAAAGTCTCATAGTCGGCAAAATATTAAACAGTACGCGTTGAGCCTTCGCTTCTAGTTCCGCTGCGCTTAGGGTTTAATTCGTAAATAGTCTGTGACATGCATAATTCTTAACCGGTCCCAATAGTACAGTGCGAGTTTACACATTTTATCACGTTCGAACCAAGGCCGTTAGCGCGAGTTTTTACACAAAATTGAGCGATACACTATCGTCATCAGTGTTTCGGCGCGTGATACATAGAGGCGTGTTTCTTCCTGTTCCGGCAGAGAGATAGAGATGGCGTCGGTGATTTTTAAGACCATCTCCAGCGCTGCAATATTCTAGCGCAAAACACTAGAGTTGTGTCAAATATCTATTCCAACCCTGCGCTGAAATCTTGCGCTACATCAGATATGGGAACAGTGTTGCGCCAATTGTAGCGCAACACTGTAGCGCAGCGCCAGATTTTTCCCTTTTTTTTTTTTTTATGCTCTAAACCATATATGGTCTAGTGTGTAAATTTGCACTAATTCATATATTTTCAAAAATAACAGTTTTGAATCGGTACATAGATGTATATGTATCTTCTTTAAGAAATTCAATTTATTACAATTCATTTTTAAAATGAATAAAAAAATAATATATTTAATAGAGTAAAATGTAGAGATAAGGACTGGAGATGAATGTTCAACTCTACTCTAGAGTAGAGTAAAGTCTGCGCTAGAGTAAAGATAAGGGCTGGAGATGGCCTCACCCAAACCCCTTATTCAAACCTTCATCTTTCCCCGTCGGTTCGAAGAAGAACCCGTTATTCAAACCTTCTTCTTTCCCCATCAGTTGGAAGAAGAATAATAAGAGTAAGTTAAATTTGTGTAAAACTTTCTCTACCACTTGTGACAATTGGTTGCATACAAGTTTGTTTCAATCGAAGAGGAGGAGCAAGTTTATATTACTGTGGAGCAGCACCCAAGGATAGAAGACTTGGATTATGTCGTAGTTTCAATCGACAAAGAGAATTTGGAGCCCACAATATTAACTAAGATCGATAATCCCTTTCCTGACTGTGTCTTTCATCCATATGATTCTTGCAATGGTTTGATTTTACTGTTGTATGATAACATTTGGGGTAAAGATCCCGACATTTCCCAGGAGGCTATTTGGAATCCGACAACCAACAAACTCAAAATCATTCCTACATCTCCCTTTACCTTGGACCCGTTTGTTCTCAATTAAGTTACATTACAGTTGACTACTGAGTCTAAGTCTTGTGAAAGACTCTTCAAAGGTTTGGCATTGAAGGCTTTGATAGAGGAGTCTTACTCTTCAAAGGCTTTGATAGAAAAGCTATTACATCTAATGCTTTGATTGATAGAGGAGCCTTACTCCTCGAAGGGAAACTTTCATAGAGGAGCCCTACTCTTCCAAGGGTTTGATGGAAATGCTATATAACAAAGCGAGCCTAAGGAAGGCTCCTCAATCAAAGCTTTGGTAGTAGTCAACTCTAATGTTATAGAATGTATGTTTTTTAATTGTTATGCTAAGTTCAATATAACTTAACGTGATCCACATATTTTTGTATTTGATTGTGGTTGGACAGTTCTTTTTAGTTTAATTTTTCATTTCTTGTATTGTTTTTTTTTTTTTAGGAAAAATTGGAAGTATGTCATTTTTATAAAACATTGATGTTCTCTATCATGTGAAATAGCAGGTATAAGAACTATAAGAAGAAAATCTGCAATCATTTTGGTTTTGGGTATGATTCCACATGTAACGACTACAAGGTGATAAGATTTCTGGAAAGATATGATCGCTCCCTTGCCGTGGCTGAATTATATTCTCTCAAGACTAACTCATGGAAACACGTCTACTTTAATCCAATTAGCCTTTATCCGTACGGCGATCCATTTGCAAAAATTCACGCAAATGGCACTTATTACAGGTTAGATATCGTAGACTTAAATTACATAGACTCCAATTCTATCCGGCCTTTTAACTTTGCTACGGAGGAGTTTGATTCATTATATATTCCTATTCCCCCGACTGATAAGTTGAATAGATATAAATTTTGTCATATGAAGCTCGTTGAATATTGGGGCTCACTCGGTTTTTTGGCTTCGACTAGTATGTGGGTAGACGGCGTGAAGTATAATGATTTTGAACTTTGGGTGTGGGACGACGCCAATTTGTTGTGGCGACTAGAGTCAACGTTTCTCGTCAATAAGATGCATAGTTTTATGGGCCTCTTTGAGAATGATAAGTTGTTTTATCTACAGTTGGGGTTGGGGGGTCATCTGACGGTCCAAGATTGTGCAATGAATAAGGTGATGAACCTGTCGAATGTCTGTAGTCAAAGGGTGGGCAAGATATTCCCTTTTGTTGAGAACTATGTTTCGTTGAGCTCGTATGGAAAATGATTAGAGATGGCCTAGTTGATTATAATATGGCTTTTATATGATATGATGTTACTTTATCTTTCTTTTCTTTATAGGAAGTGCAATATTTAGGAAGGAATTTGGTGTTTGTTAACAACTTGTTGTCCTTGTTAACTTGTGGAACTTTGATCAATGATTTTATTTGGAAATGTAATATTTTTATTTGTAGTATTTTTTTTAAAACATGTTATTTGTGTATAATTCAATAAAGAAGTATGGTCGTCTAACCGTTAAGTTTGCCTAGTCCATGGCACAGCAGTACCGTGTGGCCTAAAGAATTGTTGGCATGATATGGTGTGCATATTCAATAAATTCATGTATGACTAGTCCAATAATAATTTCATGCTTTGAAAACTTACAAGTATGACTGTGAAAGGATTAAGGTTAAAAATCACCATAATAAGGCCTTGGAAAAGAATACTACAAGGAAAATCAAACCAAAATGGAGGTGGGTGAAAAATACTTCCATCGCATTCTTTTATACAAACTGAAGTTGTATAAAAACTTTCCATCGCATTTGACCGACTAAATAACATTTTAAAACTGCATTGAATTGCCATTGAAAAAAATAAAAATGGTGCCACAAAAGAGTTATATTTGCAAACGAGAAATGTTATAGGTACATAATTGAGTGAGACCGACCAAAAATAAAAAATCAAGTGGACTCCATTCCATGTGAGTATTATGTACACCTCTATGTACATTTATTATGTACTTGTAGCATTTTTCTTAGCAAAATTCCTTTTCTAAAATGTTTGGCAAGTTTTTTAACAAAGATAATAAAAAAGGGGTTTAATTGAAAAAAAAAAAA
>BKCP01010514.1:3215942-3226299 GCA_008636005.1 Striga asiatica | reverse complement strand
CTTCATGTAACAACAAATACCCCCATCGGCTTAAGCTTAAAACTTACGCGCGATAAAGATAAAAATACTCGAGCCCTTTTCCCGTATCATTCCAACTCATAAACTGCCACAAACTGCATCAAAACACTCCCCATCCAAAGCTTCCCTTCTCTTTCTTCAACTTCGCTAACTGCTCTAACCACTTTCCCTTTTCTATCCTCCAAAATCTGCAGAATCTCACCTTCCGAGCTGTACTTAACAACGGCTGCATGCATGTGGCCTCCAATCTGCATGAGGTAGTGGTATTTAGCTGGAATCGGGAGCTTGAGCCAGAATTTTCGGACCTTTGTGTACAGTCCTAGGAAGTGGGAGTATATGGTCCGGCGGCAGTGGATTGCTACCCAGAACTCCCCCTTCTCGTTCGTCCGAACATTGTCTGGATGTCCCGGGAGGATGGCCATAACCTCAGTGGTACCTGCCTTTTCGCCCTTTAACCAATACTTTCGAAGCCTTTATACATTATAAGCCAAGCAAAAGATGTGAGAATGGGGAAAAAACAAGTTACAGAAGTTTAATTACAAATAAGTCAAATACCACTCGAGGGTTTGGTGATTGTTTTACCAAATTATTTACACTCAAAAGGTTCACTTGAAAAGTACAAAAAGACTTCTTCAGCTCTTGTCTAACTTGCTAGCTATGTTTGGTAAACTTAACTGATAAGCTAGTTCATAGCTTTGAAGTGAATTTTGAGTTTATAGTTGATATGACTTATGACTGAAAAGCTAGCTTATATGATAAAAGCGTTTGGTAAAATTAGCTGATAAGCTACAGCTGAAACAAAATTTTCAATATGCTTATTTGAAAAACTACCTAAGGAAAGCTTATGAGATAGGCTCAAACTTTTCAAAAAAAGTTCGTCTTGCCAAACCAAGCTTATTGTTACTGAATACAAGGAGCTTATAAGCTAATCAAATAAGCTATAAGCTAGCTTGTATGCTTACCAAACACAATGTCGTGTATTTATTGAGAATTTGAAAGAGAAATAGTTTTACTTCTTCTAGATTTATGCTCAACGTTTATAATTCGTTTTTTGTGTAAAAAAAGCAGTCAATACATTGATCGATGGTAGACTCTCCTCAAAACCATGCATAAATTCTCAAAATTTCACACTTTAATCTACACTCAATAGCTAAAACCAAAACCGGTATTCTTAAAACTAGTCTGTTTTAGGTCCTACGAATAGCATGATTTAGATATTAGGCATACCTTCCAATTGCACCCTCAGTGAACACAAAGAACGAACCATCCTTACTCATGGAAAGCCCGTTTGGAAATTGAACATTTCGAATAAGAACAGTGGTTTCTTTTGTGTTTGGATTGTATTTCAGCACCCTTCCACTATCATCCCCGGTGAAAACTAATTGGAGAAAGTTCCTAAAACAAGTGAAAAAAAGAGTCATTAAGTATCAATTATATAATGGATCTATATAGAAATGTGTTGGAACTTGGAAGTCATATAAAAACTATATCCTTGAAGCTTAATGTAATATCATAAAAAATCATCAATATTATTGCTAACAATAATAGAAACTCAGCTACTATTTGGAATTACAAACTACACCTACTGAAAGGGATATACATATTACAAATGCAAACACCTCAATTGTGTATGTGCAAGTTTAAGAGATAAAATGGATTTTTTCTACTAATTAGTCAAAGTTCAAAATTTGTTAAAAAAAAAAAAGAAAAGAAAAAAAAAAAACTCTATTTACTATCTCTCTAATGATTAGGCATAGTTTTCACATCTACCTTCTTTGATAGTTGGTGCTGCTATCAGTAAAATAAACATTTCCTTCTTCATCGATATCTAAATCATTTGTAAATCTCAGAGGAATTCCATCAGCTTCGGTGGCCAATGATTTTGCCAGACCACCTTCAGGCCCGACCTTCATCAGCCCAAGATAAGCATCTGCTATGTACAAATCGCCTGTTTTTTTGTCAAATCTTAAACCCAATGGCCTCCCGCATATGTGTTCATTCTTTAAGTAGCCAAAGATCGAAGGTTTTGGATCACAGAGGCCCGACCTGAAAAAAAAGTAACAAATAAAATGACTTACACGAGAAGGAAATATGCTGCATGAAAACTGGAGTCTAAAAGTACAGAAAAAGTGCATGGAGAGGAAACTAAATAGAAATGAAGTCATTTAAACGAGCCCTCCACAAAAGGGCACCAATCGAAAAAGAAAAGGGAGAAAAAGGAAAAAAACAAAATGAGAAGGATTGGATAAAAGGGAGAAAAAGGAAAGAACAAAATGAGAAGGATTGGATAAAACATCAAAGAAAACTTGGAACAAACCAATCCAGTTACAAGTATATCTGTAAAGCAAGAAGCAAGGAAAAAAGAAAAAAAAAAAAGGAAAAAAACCGCATACTAAGGCAGGTAAATTTATAACATAATATCCTCGTATGATTCTGAACCAGTAATAAGATAAGGACCCTATTGCATCCACCATTAGCAAGTTCATCTGAAATAAACCTCCAGAGACACTAATATAAAGATCTACGTTGAACTATTTTTCAGCAACCAGTGATAAAACAATCACGAAAAAAGTTTTCATAAGCCTCAAAAACAGAGCCAGTTGGAAAAATTTGTAATGGATTGCAAATATAAGTGCATTCGACTCAAACTTCAGAAATTCAGAAAGCTATCTAAACAGAAAATTCTCATATGCCATTTCAACTCCGAAGAGATAAAACCATATTAACAACACCACAGCCTTCTCTAATATATACAAACCTGACAGTGATCTTAGCATTAGGTTCTTAGTTAAAGAGCTAAAATAACAAGTGAAGCCAAAAATCAGATTACAATGGCCAACATTATGGACAGTGAACAGTAAGCAATAAAGAAACATAAGGCAAAGTCGTACAATAACGTAAGACGGTTAAAACAACAGATGATAGCAAAATCCAAAGCATTCATCTGAAAAACACAACCACATCTCCAATTCCAAACTTCAAAGTTCCAACGAAAACCCAAAAGCAAAACACAAAAAAACGGAGACAAAAAGAATTCCTTTTTAGCCTCACCGATTAGCTGAAGTGTAAGCAAAATCATTCCACTTGTGCCCATCCCAGAACACAATCCTCCCATCAGCAACCCCAGTATACGGGCCGCGGCCCATCGGGTCGAAGGCCATGCTCTCGGGCCCCTGCAACTCGTTCAAAAACTTGATTTCCGATTTCTGAAGCAAGTTCTCGTGGTCTTTCTCGATCGGGAGCTCGGACCATGCCGGCATTTCGACCTTAACCGTTTCGAAATTCGGGAAATCGGACATCGCGGAGTGGTCAAACGGGTCGACGGCGCAGTAAACCGCCAGGAGAAGGAAGATTCCGGCGAGTATGCGGGGAGGCGTCATCGCCGGTGAATTCTTCAGAGATTGTTTGGGGTAAAGGGGGTTTCAGAGTACAAAAGGGGTCTTTAATTCGGAAGAGCTGAAAAAGGCTACAATATTGCAAGCCAACTACCCACCTGCCTTACTGCCTATCAGTACACATTACAGTGTCATTCGAGTGATATGTGTGTTTGAGTGTGAGAGAGAGAAAGAGAGAGATAGAGAGATAGATAGAGGGTTAGTTCAATAAATGTGTTGTGAGCAGCGTCCGCCACTATTGTGGGTAAGGAAGGTTTTTCCGCCATTAATTTGTGGGGTGAGGAAGGTTAGGCACAAGACTGCTGAATGAGAAACAAATCACAATCTTTATATTCCTATACTTCTTAATCACCGTTTTTAATTACAAATTAATACAAATATATATTTAATTATTTGTTTAATATATGAAAATGATAAAATTTTGGTTTAATTTCTTAGAATGTTACATTATTATTTATATTTAAACCAGCCATAATTTTTAAAAAGTTATATTATTGTTTATATTTTAAAACGACACTCCTTACTAGTAGGCCTGTAAATGAGTCGAGTCTCTCGTTAAATAAATTAACGTGACTAAAATCAATCTCAAGCTCAACTTGTTTATCACTAATAACGAGCCGAGCTCGTGCCGATGTCGAGCCTTAACGAATTGAATTATAAAAAGTTATATGAAAATTTTCTTTTCGAGTTGAGCCGAGCCGAACTTGTTTAATTTAACAACACTAGTTACAGGTAAGACTTATTTTGTATAATTTATTTTTTTCTATTTATAATTTAAATTAATTAATAATTTTTAATATGTTGTTATAATATAAGTTAATCAAGTGTTCTATATCTATATTTCAAAACATAAAAACTGACACATTTAATAAAATTACGTAGCACGAGTTATTTCAGGAAACTCTATATTTATATATAAGACCATGTACAATGGTTGTCTTAATAAGCAATTGCTTAGAATATTTTAGTATTATTTTAGTGGAACCCTGTGTCATTAAGCAATTCTATGATTTAAGCAATTCAATCCCACAATGGTGAATTGCTTATTAAGCAACTCATGCGGGTCCCATATATACCCCACAAATTTTGGATTTCTCATCCTCTCTCACATGTCTTGCACCATTTTCTGGTTCATTGGCCCACAAATTCTGATTGCTTGTGGATTGCTTATTCAAGCAATTGCTTAACCTAAGCAATTGCTTGTCTTCTCTTCACAATGGGAAATTGCTTAAATAGCAATTGCTTATTTTTAAGCAATCAGTTAAGCAACCCCATTGTAGATGGTCTAAGTAGATATTTTACACAAATCTATGTAGCAAAAAAATAGATGAAAAAAATAAGATATTTTGCTTTTCAAATAACCAATCATTTTAACTGCATTTGGCAATTGCTTCTACTTTTCTTTTCCGGATTAGCAAGGAATGCTTTTAAAATATCTATTTCAGTCTAGAANCATGTACTTCGTTTGAATATATTATTGTTCACTCCCTTGAAAGTGGATTAAGGGTGACCAAATCAAACTCCTCTATTTGATGTCAAAAGGCTACATTTCAACCTATTTCATTGTAATCATCATTATCACCATCAACAATAGACTCTGTTTGAGCTTTTTTAAAATGATAGTATTGTTGCCATTTACACTTAGTTGTTTGGCTTAACAAGCCAGCAAACATGTGTTTAAGTCTTATAAACACCTAAATAAGGAGATGTCCAAATTTCCCAACTCTATGAGATAGTTGTGTGAAACAAAAACCTGAATTTGTATGTTGATAAACTCTTAGTAGAGGTCTACTCCCGATGCACAACACGGAAAAAAATTCCTATTTCTAAATCATGCTTCAATCCATGTTTTATGACCCGTGTATAATTGTGATATCATCATGGACACCTGTCATTTGTTTAAAGAAATGAAATATACAAAAATTTTATAGAGCCATCGGATGATTTTCTTATAGAGTCATCCACCACTTAATATATTGACACCTGTCCAAATTGTATTTATTGCAGGACACGTGTCAATACATTATTGGTGAATAAATATGGAAGACTCCATAATTCGAGCCATCCGATGACTCCATAGCAAAACTAATGAAATATAAATTAAAACATGATTGCTTGCGGAATAGGAAAATATCAATTCTTATCCTTATTTCAAGGTGGCTGAACAAAGGTCTTTTTGTATCTTTACTACAATTTTTTTAAAACTTTAGACATTCAAAATAAATTCATACATAAACCATATTCATAAACGAATTATAAACCAAAAAACAATAAATTTATAAACCAATAAAAAATTAACCACAGATCAACCATTTGTAAAAAGTAAATATGTTTCGCAATTAGAAGTAAAAATTTTGTAAATATGCAAATAAATTAGAATTTGTAGGTGAATGTGTAATTTTTCCTTTGAATAAAAAATTACCTCTCTCCATTAATTCACAATTGTAGAGCACCAAGTCTTTTTCCAACAGTTAATATATCAACCAAACTCCAACTGTCTTAGGGGGACTATAATAGGTAGGAAGATTAATAGGCTAAACCAGAAAACATCAAACAACCTGCCAAGGAAAAAAATCTCAACCCGGGCCATACCCTCAAATTAGATCCTGCAACTCACAAACATTTGTTATTAGTATTTGTACCTAACAATAGTACTAAGTTAGAGCCGCAAGTTAATTTATTTGTTTCTTATTTTTATCTACTATAATTTACATTCGTGCATACAAGAGCATGTTAACGAGTAGATCTCGATCATAAATTTTGGAATGCCGAGCTGCTAGCGATGAGGTGAATTACTATAATACCCCTTATATATAAATATTACAATATTTTATATATGAACTTAATAATAATTTTACTTGAAATTCGAATCGAACTCAAGCCGAGCTCCAACAATCATGCAAGCAATTTGATTCCAATCAATCTCGAGCAGAACTCGAGCGATTGTCTTCTTTTGTCGAGTAAATCTCGCGCGTCATAAATCTAGCTCGAACAAGTAAAAAAAAAAATCAATCTTATCGAGCCAATGCTCGACTCGACTCGGCTCGGCTCGACTTGTTTGCAGCCCTAGAGATGCCTTACAGAATACATAATTGTCTTCGATCCCATTTGAGTAAAACATTGAAAAACTTGACACCTGCATTGGATCATCTACACCTGCATACTAGTTGAAACACAAGCAATCTTGTTCANAAAAAGTCATTCTCAATATCGAGTGAGGACCACTGGAAAGATTGAGAGGAAACACAAAAGCCGAATCCAAATGGCACTAGCACCTGATCTGATTAGAGAACAAACTCAAAGGGTGCTGACGAAGAACCACCAGCGTTAGGTTCTGAGGCTTTCAAGATCTTTACTTAAGAACCTTACATCATGCTGCAAGAAATAGAAAAATTGAGACAGGCTTCGATTAACCTTAGAATCAGAAGTTAAAACACACGTGAAACATGCCATACGCGTAACCGAGATGTTCCTGTTATGGGCCTACGGCTACATTTTCAGGAAGAAAATAAAGGATACAAAGTGAATGGTGCCGGAAAAAACAGCAGACGAGTTAAGCAAGAGAAATCCCAAAAATAACCCATAAACACAGTCAACACGGGAAATTTGCAACATACTGAATGCTCCCTGTCAGTTCACAAAAAATAAAATGATGCTCATAAAAATGAATACAGAATATAATCCAGAAGGAATATCTTGGTTCTGTTACATAAAGCTGATTCTTGTTTGACATTCTCGTTGGCTTCCAAAACTCTGATGTTCCCCATAATTCGAAAAAAAAAAGGACACTAATTGTTGTCCATGTGCAAAACATAGAACATGCTTCACAAAGCATATTCCCCAGATTTACGAGTACAGAAACTAATTCATAGAGATAAATATCTTTGTCCCCCCAAGATGAAGAATATCATAAATAAAACACCGAAATTATGGATTCAGCTGGAAGTACATTGCTTATACTTAACAAGACCAAAGAGTATCATAAAAGAGATGTAGGTTTTAGCATACTATCGCCATTGTAACTTAAACATAACATGGATTACCACAACTCCTTCTGATTTTACAGCTCTGAAATGCTGAGTTGTGTAAACTCAAACAAGATTCAAAATATCAGTTCCAAAATAAAATACTCTTGTCAATTACCTCATGTACTGGCAGAACAAAAGACACGACCACAAAACGATTAGAAAACATGATTATAGAGACAAATGTCACGATGAGCAAGACACAACACGACACGGAAAACACAAAATATACTTATAATCAAATAAAACAGATGACACGAAAATACCATAGTTAAACCCAAACACGACATGATAGCACGATTTTTCCACCCATCAACTAGGCACCAGTTCCACTCGTACTGTCAGCATGCATTGAAAATGGATGAAAAGAACAAAGCTAAAAACTATTTCCTTGAGTCTCAATGGTCCCAAAGTTTTGAAAAAGACAAACGACATGCACGAAATTGCAAATGAAGAATAAATTAAGACATAACACTGAAGAATAGAAACACGCGTGACACTTCGAAAGGCATCAAAACTATAATATGATTCTAAAACCCCATACTCCTTCACAATTATAATCAGCAAAGCTCTAAACAAAACCGAATTAGTCCTCTATCATGCTAACTAGATATCAAGTTCCTAAATTATAGAATCAATAGAACTAAACTTCTTATGCCATCATAATCTAGAAAGCTCAAAATTTCTTCATCATGCCAATATATGGTAAAGTTGATTCCTATGCTTCAGGCTTACAAATAGGTAGAAGATTACAGCAACCAAAAACATAATTGAGACCGAAAATTCAAAGCATGGACGAACACTAATAACTCAAAACAGCTAAACTGCGAACAGCAAGTGGAACTAAAAGGACCCTTTAAATACCTAAAATCCTACTGTCAAACAACATAACGAAAACCGCATAAAATCAAAAATCGTTGTTACCAGTGCCTAATCTATCAGACATCTCATATTGCATCAGAACAAGACTCGAAAAAAAAAAAAAGAAAACTCATAAAAAACGACGGGACCTTCAGAGAATCATCATCAGGCCCGGAAGGTAGGCGCAGGAGATATGAAGGCCGGCCGTAGAGAGCGAGAAAGATTCGAAGAAAGTGCGAGCAGCGAAATAACAGAAATTCAGATTGAAAACTATACACCATCACATTGGTACTGCAAATTTCGAAAACCCCATGAAATTTGTCATTCAGGTTTTTCATCAGATCTCCACATTTTCCTGTTAATCGCCGCTTCGAGCTCAATCTTCTCTCAAATCTCGCTCTTACGGACAAAACCCTAAATCCCCAAACGCTCCCTTTCGGGGAATCTGAGATGAGGAGGCGGGTTAAAATAGTCGGAGTTTTTCACACGAGGGCTTCTATTTTGAATTATATGGGAAGCGTCCTCTTCAGATTGGAGAATTTTGAAGACACCCCTATCTTATTTTGAATAACAATTGAGTCACTTGATTTTGCCAAAATCCTTTTTCTTGGTTTGATGGTGAAATTATTATTATTATTTTTTTCTATACGTCAAACACAATAATAACTAAAAGTTCAAAAGTATACAGTGAGGGTGTCAACTGACAAAAAAAATAAGACAACTTGGACCTACCTCTTGTAATTCCAGACGAATCCAAGGGAACGAGGAGACAATCGCAAAAACAAAACAAACTCCAAAAGGAGACTGAAATTCCATAAAGGAGATTGAAGACAGACGAAGTTGGACTGACAAAATAAGAAAAAAAAAATATATATATACACCTAATGTACAAATAAACTAAGACCTCCTCTAGCCGAACAGTGGATCCATAGAACCCCCTAAACTAACATCCGAGACGCACCCACAACATCAAATCCTAAAGAGCAGCATAACTAAACACCAATCCCAAAAACTGTGGCCAATCTAAAAATTTATAAAAGTAATTACAAACTATATACTGCGAGAAACAATCGATTTCCTAGTGAAATAGCTTCGAGGGGTAGCGAGACGCTTCTCAAAGACATATTTATTAATTGTCGCTTGTATTTAGTGTTCATACACACGTCCAAAGTCCGAAAGTCGCGCGCTATACTCTCCCGACCCAATTTTTCATAACCAAATTGTACCAAAATGCATGGTTTGGTTCGTGTTTTGGTCTTATCACGAATTTTCAATACATTTTATTTAATTTGGTGCGATTCAGTGCAAAACTTTACCAAAACGAAAATCGAGTTTATAGAAACTATAATCGCAACGCACTGCGATGTATGAACAAAATCAAACATAATTTATTTTACATTAAAAAATTAAATCGATCTACACCAAATTGCACGATTCAATTTGATTTTTCGATTTTGATTTGATTTTGCTCAGCCTTAATTCTCAAACCTAACATGCATCAACAATACGACTCAAACTTACTACACCAACGGCTCATTAGTCATTTCATTATTTAGCCATGCTGCTATGTTGCCAAAGACATTAGAGCGTAATTAATAATGTATATTTTATTTTAATTAATATAATGTAGCAGCATGTCACGTGTGAGCTTGTATGTTGTCAAATCTATACAATTCTTAGCATTTACGTCTCATCGGTCATGTCTGCACATTTTTCGCTACTTGACATATTATGGTACATTTTTATGCTGGTTCCATAAAGCACACATCGTCTTTTGTGCTTCTAAGTCAAATTACTCTAATTCCCATAATTTTTCAGGGTATGTTCCTTATTTCACTAATTAGACCATGAATTATTGAATTATATGTTTTTAATTTTTTCTTTAAGAAAAATATGTAGATTACTATACAAATGTAATGAGAAAAAGTCTATTAGTAATTCTTTCACTTTAGTCTAGTTTGTTTAACTTCTTCACCTAGTCTATGATTAAATTGGTCTATTAAAACTATATTTTACAGTTTTATTTACTATATTGTAGTTAAACTTATTCGTTTACGA
>BKCP01010514.1:3179869-3206384 GCA_008636005.1 Striga asiatica | reverse complement strand
AATATATATTATTTATACAAATGCATAATATGTGCTATGGTTCTGAGCTGTAGCTTGAGGATTACATGATCATCAGCAGTCTCATAAAAATGCAAGATTATTAGTCTAATAAAAATGCTAGTTTGCCATAAAATGATTTACATAATATAATTGATGGGAGGTAAGAAGTATATTTTTAAAATGATTTTAGCAACTCAAGTAATAAAATCGTGATACACACACATATATGTATTATGATATGATCATGTGGCATGTTTATAATTTGAGTGCGAAACATAATGATTTCACTAAATATAGTTGCAGGTGAAATATTCCATTTTGTCTTGTCTAAAGATTTATCTAATTGAAATAAAAATTGGAAAAAAAAAAAATCCTTTCATTTTCGCTACTAACTCATTAACACAATAAAAATTAAAAGTCAAGCATCAAGTTCACATATAGGGCTCTATAAGATAAGCATATCTAATTTTATAGAAAAATCCATATTATGCACCAACAAGAAAACTAATGCATACTTGCCAACCAACTCATTTTTACTCTTGAAACTCAAGTTTGAAAAGATGTTCAACACAAAGATTTAAACACCTATTTTAGTTATTATTAATAATTTTTCAAATTGTGTGAAATTCTCTATAATCTGTTAAAGCTTAATAAAAAGTTGATCATGGGGAAATTGACTACAAGGCACAAACAAACGAGATACACTGACCGGACACACATATGTGCATTCAAAATATTCCCGGCAAAAAGGTAAAAATGGCAAGCCTAGTGATACAGTAATAATTTCTTTAAAAACATATACATATTTTCACATTGAAATGTCGTATTTTAAAAAATAATGTAAAACAAATTACGATATCTCAGAATATAAATATAACTAATCGACCAACCTAACAAATAAGCTGACTCACAATTGATCTGTACCGTAGATAATGTTCAGTTTCCGAAATGTTAAAACCGTCATAGTTTGGGAGGGAAAAAAAAAAAAAATCTCCACAAACCATTTGTATAAAGCTTTTTAGTTTTGAAAGCGATTAAAACAATCAAAGAATATAAACAGTGGCCCTTTCATTTCCATGGCAATTTTCAATAATTCACCATGTCCCACCAACTTGAACACCATTATGAATACTTCACCCAAATGTTTGCTTTTCAGGACCAGAATGAATAAGATAGCTTTTTGTAAAATAACTGTATCATTTTTCCTTTTTTTTTTAAAAAAAAAAAATCAAATCAAACTCAGCAGACCACCATAACAGATAACAAGGTAAACAACAGGTAACAAGGTTATGGTCATTCTAAATAAANTCACAAAATTGTTAATAACAAAGTTTTGTGAACTCTATCATCTTTTTTTTATTCAAACTCTTCCATAACTTGTATGATCAGAAATATGGTATAGTTATGTGTAGTAAAAACCATTTTACATGATGTACAGCTTGTAAGATCTCTTTAAATAGGCTCGGCCAACCACCCTCTCGAATTAGAAGACCATAATCCGCTAAAAAACAAGAAAGTAAAGCAAGGAACACAATCCAGAACAAACCTGTCACACACTATTAAAACGAATTTATCAATAACGAAGCCAACAACTTGATTAAATATGATATAATTTCGAATCGTACAGGATACAACAACTGGTTTAGATTCTATGTCTACCAAAATAGGGGGAAAAAAAAGGTCCAATTTTGTGAAGGTTTGATTTACTGGTTATTCCTTGTACGAACCTCTCTTCATCCTCACTTTATACTATGTTATAATGAAATATTAATGAAATATCCTCTGTGACCTCAACATCCTAATACTAAAGGGTTTCATTTCTCCATATACCTAGAAAGACTACCTACAACTATGTAATTAATCACAAAAAAAAGAATGGGGTACCATATCACCAGCCAATAAAAAGAATTAATTAACAAAACCATCAAAATGGTCACTTACAGTCGATCAGGATCTCAGGTTCTCGATTGCACTCCCTAAAGTGGGTTTGGTCCGGCTTTCTCAACTCTTCTATAGAATAAAACATAAGCAGCTGAAGTTTTGATCTTGTCCACACTGATTGGTGACACGTGGCTGTCGTCAAAGTCATACCATTTGTCACCGCCATGCTGTAAAAAAAATAAAATAAAAAAAGAATCAAAATACACGTGCTTGAAGGCAGAGATACTAGTCATTGACGAAGTAATTAATCATAAAAACGAGTTCTTACAAGAAAATCGAACTAACTTTCAACATTACAAGTACCCCTTTCACATTAGTTCTTTATCTTATAGATTGAACCCGCTGCATAGGGTTAGTATGTAAAATAATCAGTAATCTTGGGGGCATGTGTGATTTTGAGAATAACTGTTTTTTTTTCCTTAAAAAAAATGATGAAAAAGTTGAGCTATGTTAATATTGATATATAGAAATTAGCCCTAAGTAACGGTAAAATGTCCCATGATTAGCAGAAAATTTAGAGCATTTTTTGTGGCATTGACATATATCAAAATAGCTGAAAATTTTAAAAACTTACATGCACAAATGCTGTGTAGTGACCACCTCCCATACTTCCATAGTGGTTACTGATAGCATAAAGGATGTAACGGTGATGAGATTGTTCACCCTTCTGGGTAATATAACCAGACAGATCGAGATCATGAATGGGGAAATCAACGTAAGTTTCCAACTTATTCTTCAGGAATCGGCTGTATGAGAATCGTTTCAAATGTATCACCAGAACTTCTGGCAATCTCCAGAGATCTAATTTTTTGCCGGCTTGACAATGCTTTTTGCATACAGGACAGTACCTGAAAATATTGCAAAAGGGCAGCATAGATGACGTGAATTGAGGGCTAACAAGAAAGCATTTATTGAGGAATAAGTAAATTACTCTATACATCAGACAGATAAACCCAATTTTTAATGCGGAATTAGAATATGATTTTCGAAAGTAACAAGGGAAAATTAACATGTTAAATTGGATAATAATGCTGAGTAAAGGTTAGTATCAACGACTGTTGGAACGTGAAAAATAACTTTTTATGTACTCAACAATACATACATCTGCCTTGAACTTTGATTGCAAAATGCATCACTATTAACACTAATCCTGAACTTTGATTAAACTTCTTTTTCTAAGTTATGCAGGAACAAGTTGTCAGACAGTTACAGGTTTAAAGGAAACAAGTGTAAATTGACAACGCACAATTTGCAGAACAAACAATGTGGGTATAGGCAAAGCTAACAATCTTCAACAACTAAACTACAACAGGAAAGCGTGTGTGTCCTTAAGGAATGAAGACGCATCAATTTGACCACAATGTCCTTAATCAAGATATAAACATAACAAATGCGACTAAATTAAGCAACTACACTAAGTTGAAACTATTTGGGAATGGCATACTGACCACATATCATCTGGGCCCAGAGGCTCCTCCTTAAGGAATGCTTCAAGACATTTATACAGCGAGATGGACTCTTGTGGCCTTTTTGTGAAAAATCCAGACTTAAAAACTTCCGGAAGCAAGTTAAGAGGCTCGACATTGTGAAGCTTCACCATCTTGTCTGACCAAGATACGAGTACATACAGTCTTTCAGGCATGAATACAGGCTTTTCCAGCTCTCCCATTCCAATCTCAGAGCCAGTCTCTGATCCTTTTTCATTCGAAAAGTGAAACTGAAAATCGTTACTAGAATCCGCATCAGTCTCTTTTTTATCAGATGTATCAGGGGATCCACTTAATCTAAAATTGCTGGTGTCACTTATGTCAAGGCTGTCAATATTTTCGCCAGAGTCTTGATAAGTCACCCGGAATGGAGCAATCAGCTTTGCATATGTTGAACGAATACCAGAGCCATCTGTGAAACTTTGGCGTGAGACAAGAGGAACTCCAAATGCTCTCCAACTGGGTGTTAATTTCCCAGCAATGAATTTTCTGTGACATTTTAAATTAGGTGTCTTAAATCTAAATTAATGAAGAGAAAAAATTGAAGTCAACATGGTTGTATCCATTCCCATAGATACATCTAAAAAATATAATTACTAGCAATGTGTCTGGAAAAACTTGCAAATTAGGGGAAAAGCATTGCACAGAAACTCACTCTTCAGCCAGCTGATGCATAAACACGAAGAGAGGAGCTTCCTTGTCATCCTTCGCTAACCTGTAAGCAATTAGTTGATCGTTGTCTCTAATTAAAGATAATGAATCGGTGGGCTCTTCAAGAAACCGTATGATGCGGTTGTTGTATATCTGGACATGAGACAAGGGCAAAGGACATTAAAAACTATGTAATAGGAAAAATGATAAATAATACAAGAAACTATACTGGCTTGTGACACTACTAATGTATCAGTGTAATAACTATGGTTACCTCAGCCACTAAAAAGGTTTCATCAACCCCTAGTGAACAGGCTGTGCTCAAAGCCTGGATCAAATCATCAAACTTCCCATTCTTGGGCACAGTAACAGTGAACGGGGATGGCTTACTACTGCCATCAGCTTTTATCACAGTCAATGTCATTGTCCGCATAGATGATGACGGCAGAGGTAAAGAGAGATACATGAATGGGTCAAAAGTAACAGACACCTTTCTACAAATCGGACATGCTAACGTGGACCTGTACTGACCCTGCAATAATAGTGATCCACCATAATTTAGTAAATAGAACTGAAAAGGTAATGAAAAAAAAAACATAGAATTCCTTATCTATGGAACTTATCACAAAAAGTTGGAGGAACTGATCCAATAAATTAGTTGCATATCAGGTTTCATTACCTGATGAAGATAAGTTGCTAAGTAGACAGGCATTTTAAGATAATCGAGAAAAGATAGAATGAACTGGCTTCTCTCAAGTACACTTATAAGAGCTTTCAGCTCTTTCTACTATCAAATGACAGAAACAAACAATATCTCTAGTACGGGACAACTGTTTGCATAAATGAGTATATGACTTGAATAAATTCCAAATTGACACTTACTTGACAGATATCAACAATTATAGAGTCATTACGAGCTAGATGATTCTTCCAATATTCGTCAGCTACTTCTTCATCTGGGCGGCCATCGGAATCCTTAGCTTCGACATAAGGTTTGCATTTCACACGATTCAGATCCTCATGGAGACCATCTAAGAGAAATGCCAACAGCTCCTACAGCAAGCAAATATGATTGGAAATGATATTGCACCACTTTCAACAGATGACTGCTATCTGAGACATAAATTTAGACGAGCGAAATATATATTTCACTTAAAGATATACATACTTGAGAATCATGCTGATTAAAACCACTGAATTGGGGAGCAAAATGAGCAAGCTTCAATTTAAATGTTCTTGGAGCCAGAGGAGTTGCTCCAGGGGCCCATAATTTCTTCATAAGATCTCCAAAAGATGAAGCAATTTCACCCTGTTAAAAACAAGTATCCTATCATTTGAAAAATAAAGACCTAGTAATACAACTCATAGGAATAGAAAGACAGCCAACTGATCGATTTATTTTTTCCATTAAATAATCTTCACACAGGAGAACTTACCCAGTCCTACACAAGTCTCCTATATATCATTCCAGGAAACCACAACTATATATAATTAACTATAAAGAAGGTATATATGGAAAATTCCTTAAAGGTATCAAGTCTGGCATTCTATGATTAATATTTCAAGGCAATCCGTGAATGGAAAGGAAACAACCTCAAGAAAAGCGAAAGAGAATAACCATGGAGGGAATGGAAAGGAGCAATAATGCAAAAGAATAGCTATTATGATATCTTAATTAGTTAATTTCATTAACAAACCTTCATGCCTAAAGGATTCTCTGAATTTATTTCTCTTTTGTAATCTCCAAGAAAGTAGTCAACAAGCTTTGGCGTGTGTGCTAAACACTGTAAAGCACTATTCATGAAGCAAGTATTTCCAAGATTTTGTAATCCAGTTAGGCCCAGTGTACCAGTTTCAAATGAATTTCCAAGAAGCTTAGAAGAACTGCTTCGAGCAGAACTAGAACTACTGTTGGTAGTGCTACCATTCATCAAATATGAAGTACCATAAGTATATGTTCCAGCATCATCTTTTTTGGCCCCTCTATTTCTAAAAGAATCTGACAACCCGTAAACTTGCAACTCAAGAAGCAGCTGCATAANCAAGTTAATGTAGATGATTATAAGAAGGATAAAGATCAATAACCTATTTTGAAACTCTCTTCTCAGCGTCATTATCAAATCATTGTTCATTTGATCAGTCATATGAAGTTATACTAGTGAAATGAAATATCCAAGAAATAGAAAAGTAAAACCGTAATTAGCAAGAACATATAAAAATCATAGCACTCGTGTAAAATTTGTCTATATGCAAATAAAGAAAGTGAAAAATAAAATCTATGTACAAAAGGAAATCAAGACATGCCTATGGTATTGTGTAATTTTTTTTTTTCTTTTCCCGAAGGAGAATGAGAGTCATCTTAATCGACCTGCTATGTACCAATATACACATTTTTACATATGTCGTGGCCTTTGTGCCCAAATTTCAAAAGAAAAAGATGTTATTGAGAATAACACTGGATTTTAAAAGTTCCAGATTCCAAAGAGAAAGTGGGGTGGGTTCAACAATTCAAAGATGCATAATCATATGGAACAATATGATGTCAGTTGATGCAGATCACATGGGATCTGGTACTTACATCCTGTTCTGTTTGCTTCTGAGATTCTTTAAAGTTTTTATTTTTGTCAGTCAAGAAAAGCAGCGTTGTCTGCCCAGAAAAATCCCAAACCCGTATCTGATGAGGGTGGAGTTAACCGTCAGTTTCCAATAAAGAAAAGGTTACATAATGAGCAATTGATATTAAACTCACAGGTTCAGCTTCCATATTAACCGTCAGTTTCCAATAAAGAAAAGGTTACATAATGAGTAATTGATATTAAACTCACAGGTTCATCCATATTAAAAATCTTGCAGGCTCTTCTGAAGCATTCAACTGAATTTTCCTGGAATTANGTTACCGAGAAAATCTACAATAAAGATTTCAAGAATTTACTAAAACTTAATTTAATGTAGTCAAAGTAACTCAAACCATTCTTTCATAACCATTTTGGCATGTACGTATAGCAAACATTATGCAGATACATATGAAAACAATCAAAGGGGATATAAGTCAATACATTGATAAAACATTTACTTTACCTATTTTTTAAGCAAGAAGTCTAAGTCTGTCTTTTTCTTTCATGATCAACTAAATGCAATACAGAATGTATACTGCTATAATGCCAGAACACAACAATGAGCGCTAATTCTGCCATTGCTATAATGCCAGATTACAACAATATGAAACTCCATCATTGATGCAACTTCAGTTGAGTTCATCACATGAGAAAAATACAGTAAAATCTTAGGAATGCGCTAGTAGGAGACAGCTTAAAAAAATTTGAGTGGCCACTGCTCACTCAGGAATTTCCCTAATAATTCTTTAAGGTGATTGGCCTGCAAAAAGTAAGTACCTCCCACAGGCAAAACATCTAAGGAGTTTTTTTTTATTCTTAAAAAGCTACCAACCACCAACGGTTGGAGGTTCAATAATCAAGTTCCATTTCTTATAAATCAAAATAAATGTGTCCTCTAGAAGGAAACTCAGATCAAGAACTTACGTAAGACCATGCACAAGAATACCATAAATGTAAAGTGGCATTAGCAATATTGTTTCCCATTCTCAGGCATCAGCCTTAATTGACCTGATATTGATACATGCATACTCTAAATAAATATTCAGAAAAGTTCTACAATTAATGACTGTACTTTGCAAGATACTCATCTTCAGTACAATGTTACTTAAGAAAATTTTGGTTCTTCCATCAACATACGTTAAATAGAATAAAAAGAAAACGGAGAACGTTAAGCAGACGCCAGCAAGGAAAGGACAAAGAAGTGAAGAACAGTAACAATCATGCAATTATAAGTTTTGCCATTTCATATATCATGAAAAATAAGTAAATACTAAGAGACCAGCTCAGGAAGTACTAACCTTTTTGCTCACTTTGACTGCCACTACATTAGTTTCCCAGAGAACAGAAAGCCTAAGTTGAAGTGGATACACATCTGACATATCATCTTCTGCAGCTGTAAATCCTTTTCTTTCCTTTGATGAACTTTTGGAGTTACTGTGCCTGGATAGCACACAGAAGGAGGAAAAAGGGATTGAAAGAACCAGGAAAAAAAAAAAGAAATAAAGAGAAAAATTGACTTCATTTCAGAGCAATCAATATAATGTTCGTCTGACAATGTAACAACTGAATTCACACAAGTGTGCTTTCCAGCTTAGAGCTTGCAAAAGTATCAAACAGAGCCTAACATCTTCCAAATGCAACGCTTGTACAAGGCTCTCATAAACGGACCGGTCATCGAACCGATCAAACTACAGGTTCAATGGCTGGTCGCACGAGAAATTTTGAACCGGTATTTGATGTATTAATATTTATGACTATTACATAGTGTTTTTAAGTAAAAAATTTTTATATATACAAACATCATTAATTGCATATTAAGAGAATTTAAAGCATGAAAATGCATAATTAATTAATATAATAACTTATATATATATATATATATATATATTATATATATATATATATATACATACATACATATATGTTTTATTTATGATAAAAATATACAAAAAGAAATTTCGTTAGCCGGCTTTTGATAGGTTTTCGCCTGTTCAACCTAGCCGGCCAGGTGACCTATTCCCCATTCTGACTGGCCGGACCAACCAGGTTTTAACAACCTTTGTCAGTAGACAAACAGCTGAAAAAAAGATTGTCGGACTGGCAAGAGTAACATAAAAATTACAAAATAGAAAATAATGAATCATGGAAGAATCTGGCAGGCTTAGACAGATACCTAGTGGATTAACATTTGTGGAACTACTTTGCGCCTACATTTTACTCCCTATGTTTCCTTTATCAGTTGTTTAGCTTTATACACAAGAACAAAGAACATCATTCATAAATCGTTTGATCTCAAAATGGTTTTTTCCAGTTTTACACTTTCCTAAGGTTAATTCAATATATGGAATTTTAATAAATTGTTTTACTCCCTGTCCAAAGCTCCAATAGAGCTCGGTGGTTTCCAACACAACATTTTTAACACTATTTTAATCTTCTCTCCACTCATTAACTACTGAAAACTAGTTCACTTCAGTTTCCTAAAAATGAGCAGTAAATGAACACAATATTTTCACCATCGGATACACTGAATTCCAGCTCAACACTTTCAGTGACATGCAAGTGCATGGGGAATCTCCCACATGTGACATATGGTATGCCACAAGAATCTATCACGTCAAATAAGTAGGGATGATTACAAAAGACACTCTCAAGGTTTTTCAAATTACAGAAATTCCAACTTATAAGTACTCAAGATATTTGTTTCTATTTCAAAAATTATATCATCCATGCTGGAATATCTGTTAAAAAAAATAAAAAATTCAAGGCGTGTCCGAAATAACTAGTGAGTATCTTTAGTTTCGTAAGAATCGGGTTCTTTTTATGATTAGACCAAACACTAGGGTAGCTCTTGTAATTATCCCAAATTGCCAATCATACGAAGCTTACGTAACAGAATTTACAAAGGGATTTAGTAGGGATTCCACGTCACCTACCATTTGAGCGTCTCAAGCCACATGTCGCCAGGGACCATTGCGTAATCCCTACATGACTCTCCTGATTCATCACTTTCCGCATTGCATGACAATGCATCCTCTTTCCTTAGGTTGAACGCGATATCTGAGCTGAATATATTGTTGAATATCTTCATTGGACCCCCATATTGAGAAGAAGGGCATGCAGCATACGGGATTCCCTTCTTTACGTCTGGAGAAGACGAGTCCTGGGCCTCTTTCCACCATCTGTCGCACAATCAGCATAAACAATATATTCCTTACTGTTTAAGATACAGTGCTAAAAAAAGGGAAAGTAACAACATTCTCCATATCCTCACTCAGAGATGAACTCAAAAGTTCTTTACAATTAACCTCAGGGAGGTAAATGAAAGCAGAATCCAAATCTAATTAAACTCAGATGCAAATAATTGAGCTCAACTTATATTATCAATCGGTGAGGCAAACTCTGGGCATCAACGCAAACAACTAAATCAAGCAAGCAGCTTCAATCATCCCGATTTGAAATTACACAACTAATAATTGATTCCGGATGATATTTTTCAACAGGCGCCGCATTTACATCATATAATTCGAGAATCATTGCCTGTTTCAGTACATTTTGTTCCTCTTTTTTCAAATCAGATTCTGTTCGCCGGTTCACTATTTTATAGCATTTCCCTCAACACTTTCAGAACAAAAAAAAAAGCATAGCAATCACAACAATCAAACCAAATAACAGATTTGGAGTGACGTTCGAGAATGTGTGCACATACCTGAACGGAACTAAATAAACTCTCTGGTCGCCATTATCAGAGGCCTCTTCTCTATCTTCTCGCTGAGGCTCCGAATGCAAAGAGCTAGAGGAAATTGCTCTTGCGCCGCCATTGTTATCATCATCCATTGTATATTTATAGAATGAGAAAGACACGGGTTCAGAAATGGCGGAAGAGATTTGCAGAAGTTCGCACCAGTTTTGAGGGAGAGAGAGATTTGCACATAAACATATAGAAATAAAATTTTATTATATTTTGCTATTATTTATACATATAGTCTGTGTTTCTTATTATTGTTTTATGTGTAAATAACTAATATTAGGGCTAATTGGTGTTTGAAATTGGGCAAATTTGTGACAAATCACGTGAATTGAATTCGAAGAAAAAGCTAAAGAAAAAAATAATATTGATGAAATTTAATAATAATATTACATGTTTCAAACAAATCATATTTCAATCTCGAATTAGATAAAGTGCACTTTATGGACTGATTTCTCATTTCTGTAATTAGTATCCTTTGTCAAATTGCTTTCCACTTTATCGTTGTGTTGATGTAATCACCGGTATATTATTGCTATAAACTTGCTTAGTAAACTATCAAGTAGACCGTGCGCACGGGACAATAATTATAAATTGTATGTATTAAAACAATTTAAAAATATTGATTAATATAAAAATATTTTATATTTTTTAATATTAATAATTATTTTTTCGTTTATTTTATGATATATAATAATTTAATATATCTTAATTGAAAAATATTTTAATGTATATTATTTTGAAGTAAAGCAATTAATAACTTTAATTACGCCAATTTTAATTTATTTTTTCTTATAATTTATAATATTATAAATATTTATTTATTTTTTCTAATTATTAATTTATATGAGAATTGCTATATTGTCAGCAGCAATATGAATTTTAAAAAAATAATTTGGTACAATCTATACTTATATAATAAGAATTAACATTTATCAAAATTAGTAACTTAATTAATGGTCAAAGTCAGTTTTGCATTAATTACTTTCCAAAATTAGTAACTTTTATGTCCTTTTCACACTTCTAATTAATTATGTCCTTTTCACACTTCTAATTAATTATGTCCTTTTCACACTTCTCATTAATTATGTCTTTTTCACACATTTAATTAATTCATTAATTACGACATAATTATCATAAATCATTCCATCTGAGCTTTTATCGTTAAAATGTATAGCGATATGTTATGATCTTATCCCATTGATATTTCAACGAAGTGTACTTATCGCGTTCTATTTTTTGGTAACCACTCTATATCAATAACCGGATATTTGGTTAATGATAGCACACGTCTTTATTTCAAGGAGCGGATATTCTTTGACTTTTAATTAATCTGAACTGATTGCCTTGACTTTTCAATTTTTAAAAACTCTTTTGTTAAATATTTCGGCTTAAGATTCGGAGTTTATTATACAAGTCATCGGATTGTTTGAATGAAAATGAATGAAAAGAACACAAAAAACAGGTAGCCTTATTCATATAACCAATCCTAAAATATTAGTTTGTTCACCAAAAAGAGACAAATCCTAGAAATCCTAAAATATTAGTTTGTTCACAAAAAATATTAGTTTGATTTTTAGGATTTGTCTCTTTTGAAAATATTAGTTTGTGATAATGAGGAGTTACCAAATAATCAAACTCATAATGTTGTGTACAAGAAGGTTTTTAACAATATATGATTGTTACCGAATTTTTTATGATTCAACAATGTTCCTATGTATTTTAATGATTTCAATTTCGATCCTAATGCACGTGAGGTTATATTATTTTTTCAAATTTTACATCTCGTGCATCGCACGGGTTACGTACTAGTTATTGATAAAATCAAATGATATTTTTTAACTCCTTTAATAAATGATTTTTGGTATATGGTTTGTTACGAAATGAATAGAAAATCGTAATTATTATTAGTGTATAGATATCAATTATATTATAGTATTGTGGTAGTTATATCAATAAGATTTTTGCAATTGATTTCTAAATTTATTTTGTACTTGTATATTGCATGTTCTCAAGCATATTTTGGTCTACACGTAGCTGGATACCAACAAAATAGGAGAAAGCATGATTTCTTATTAAGGATACCTATTAATTTGTTATTAAAGATAAATAGTTAAATTTCTTTCATATTTTAAAAAATTAGGTTTATAATTTTTGAAAAACAAAAACTGTTGAGTTATTGATAAATAAGAGGATTCTAAACTATTCTTCTTGATCAAATAGTTTTTTGAAAATACGATAAAAATTATTTTGGTATATGATTTGTTACCAAATGAATAAGAAATCACCGTGATTTGTTATTAATGTTGATAAATAAGATTTTTTTTATTGTAACACTATAATAAATATCATAATAAAATTTTCTTAATTGATTTTCAAATTTTATTTTTTAATTATATTTGTAATTTTATTGCGAATATTCAAATAATATTTTATTATGAACCAACAAAAAGATGCGCGGCTACCGGCTGTCAAGATCCGCCGAAAGCAACCCTACCACCCGTAGAGCCTCTTGCCGTCCAGGAAGAGGGTAACGCCGCCTCACCAAGAAGCTCGTTAGCAGCTCTGAATCCGGCCCCACCCAGAGGGAGAGAGTCGCCGCTCAGTACCAACCGCCACAAGGGCGGCCTTGACCACCGGCAACCGCGACTCTGCCGCCGACGAGCCAGAGAGACTCGAGGTCCTACCGTGGCCACCCACAACAGGAGTAAACCCCTCGAACAAGGAATCCGTCAACCTCTCGACGAGCCACGACCATCCTCGGTGAAGGACAAAGCCGCACGGGTTTGGACTTCTGCCGGAGGAGAAGCGAGCCCAAGCCCGAGCCAGTTGAGATTACGGTTATCTGCTACAGGAAAAAGGAGAGAAGGGATGAAAAATGTGAAGGATCGAAAAATCAAAAACATGATATATTGATGGAAAAACCCACATAATTACATTGTCAACAATGGCCTATGATTGTTGAGGAATTTTTGAACAAAAAAAGACCACCATCAAATAGTATATAAATATCGACCTACTCCTAATAATCTTTCCATCCATCTCTCAAAATTTCCCACATTTTGTTCAGCGGTACGTAGCTCTCGACATATTCGAATACATTCACCACCCAATCACCATATATATCTCTCATCTTCTCCACCTTGCCCGTCCCACAATAGAAAACCAACACATCACCTCTAAAGTCCTCAACAACCAATTTGTCGTTCTCAAAAAGGCCAACAACCCGTTGAACGAAAGCCGGCACGTCCAACACCAATGCCTGGTATTGTTTGTAATTGATGTTACATACTTTCATGCATCAATTAGTTGGTAACAACCACTTAAAGGATGTGGTGTTACAACTCCATCACCATTAAGTCCATTAAGTATGGAGTTATGGAAGTGAGTTATGAAGTGAATTCATGTCTTCAATGAATAGTTGTATTAAGACAACTATAAATAAGATGCTTTTGCATCTTGAAAAGTGGACAATACGAGATAAGAAAACAAGTTAAGAAAATACATAATCTTTATAGTGCTTTTCTCTTGTTGAGCCGAAACCATCAAGGCGGCTCGGGTTTTAGAGCGTGGAGGATACCGACGACTCTAGTAGCCGTCGGATAAAAGATACGGGCAAATTTTCGCTTCCGCTACATAAAGGTTAGTCCTATATATATATATTTATATATGTGTTATATAAAACCACTAACAGTGGGAACACAACGACCCGATGAAAGGCATGCGAAAAGGGTTGAAGATATAGCTATTGTCCCGGTGGTAGGAGTACTCGAGCAGCCGGACGACCCGATGGTCCCCAGAAATCGGGTCGAACCCGAACCCGAAGTCCCCGGATCCAAAGGATTTCATGTACCTCGGGTAGCGCGGGTAGGGCGGCTGGGACTGGGGGAGGATTTTGACCTCGCCGGTGGCTGGATTCCAGAGGACCTCCCCAGGCTCAGTCGTGTCCTCGTCGTCGATTCTGCCGTCGTCGAACAAGAACAGGTGGAGGCCGTTGCAGCTGGCGGCGGATGTCAGGTATTTGTGCCGGCCAGAAAGGGGAAATTTCAAATCCGTACGGGATTTGCGGGACGATCCAGAGGCCGAGATTGAAATTACGGAGAAGGTGGAAGGGTTGAGGGAATCGTCGTTTGGCAAGAGCTCCGCGAGGAGGAGGAGAGGGGTTGTTGCAGCGCCGGTGTTGGCTGCGGCGGCGAGAGGGAGGCGTGAAGAAAGGACGGCGGAGAGAGATTTGAATTTGGATTTGGCGTTGGCCAAGAGGTTGCTTGCAAGGATCGCCATTCCTATTCGGAATATTCGCCGGAAAAACCAACCACAGCCGCCAGAAAAAGCCCTTAATAAGCAACCAGAGCCCTAATTAATTTTAATATAATCAACTAGCCTGATTTTAGTATAAAATCATCTCATTCTGATTTGTTATTTCTATTTAATGTATTAAATTATTAAATTATATTACAAATTTATTATATAACTGATAGCAAAACACAAATTAATAAATATATACTAAAAAAAGAATAAAAAATAGATTTATTTTATAAAAATAACCAAATGCTTTAGTGAATTTTTACATTATTATTTTTATTTGAAATTCGACTCAAAGCCGGCTCGAAACTATTTGAGTCATCCCATTTAGCACCACATTGTCCTTGTATTTGATGGTAGAGTTATAACTTATGCCACTGAGAAATGATTGGGCAAAGAAATATTTTGACAAGGATGAGAATGGAGGTGGGGGACGAGTAGCTCGTCAAGCCGAATTTGGTTGATAAGGAATTGACGGATTCATCGAACTCACGACGTAAAATTGAGCGCTTTGTAGGAGACAATCTACGATTTTAGTTTTTTCTTCATTTTTCTCTTTTTTATATATTAAAAGATAAAAAAAAATCAAATACATGAACTCTTAATTCACGTAGCATTAAAGGATAGAAGAAACTTTATTGTTATATTTAGAGTCATTACAAGAAATTTTTGCATTTGAGACAAACCTCTAAAAATACAAATTCTTGTATGGGTACAACATAATTTATAGAATTTATACTGACAATATTAAATGTCATACTATTATCTATATTGTTACTTATTTTATTTTTTTTTTGCGAATAAAATATATAGATATATTCAACCAAAGTCATGAACTTGTCAACTTGATACATCATGAAAGAAAGAAGATAAAAAAAAAGGGCAAAGAGTCCTTTCAGAAAAAGGAATCCGTCGCCGCTAGAGCTCATTTAGCTAGGTTATGGTCAGCACATTATTTGTTCTATCAAAGTGACTACAGACATCACAATTCAAAGATAACATAAACATGTTGCAATGGGTTATTTGAAATGTGGTCAAAAGTACCACAAAAATCTAAAAGAGCATTAGTCTCTGCAACTTGGATAATGAAACTCGAGTCCAAGATAAAACGAAGTCTGAACCAGGCCAGGCCTTCAACAGCTATCGGGGAAAAGTATCCAGATTGTTGAGATGCAAAGGCAGCCAAACACACTCCCTCTGAATCACAAAGCCACCCTCATAAGCCAATTGACGAATCACGTACAACATCACAAAAAAGGGTAAGTTCCATTTAGACATTTATCTGGCCCAAGCCAATAAGCAATCAGTCTCGGGGTCAATGATCGTTTAATTGGGGTTGAGTTCGCGAGACTCATTTCATATAGTCACCCCATCCAAATTCCCAAACTTGTTCCACTCTCCTCCATGTCAAATTGTGTCGTATTCGAGTTCTCTCTTTGCCAAATAAGACGTAAATTAATTGAAAACATGCGAAACTCGTCTCCCCGATCTCCACCAAGCATATCGATGAAGATCTCTATATTATTTCTTAACATTATTTTTTAGAGTATGACTGACAATTTAATTTGAAAGTACACGTATATATTGAGAAATGAATATATTACGCATTGTCACATTCTACCACCCTGATCGTTTCATGTCCAATTCGCGTCCAAAAAGGGTTTCCCGTTAAGAAAACCTCTGGTGCCGAGCCGAACCGTGCTCTCAATGTAAGGGTAAATGCTCATGTATTCTGCATGGATACCCAAACCCTCCAACCCGCCCGTCGCACGGTCGAAAAGCATTAGCTCCCCTTCGATATTTAGCAAAAACAACTTATCGTTCTTGAACAAACACTCTATACTTCCAACGGTCGTAGGTACGTCGAACTTGGACGCCAGAGACCACGACCACCCGTCGCCATTCCACACCCAAATCTCCACTTCCGAACCTTGCCAAACAATAACGGCAATCGACCCATGAAACTCGACTAGCCGGAAATCGGAATTGACCTTCTCCGGCAGAGGAATTAAACGAGGCAAGAACTTCTCGTCGGCAAAGTCGAAACAGAGGGCACTTTGTCTTTCCCAAATCAGCCAGTAATAGCTGCCGTTGGCGTGAACAGAATTCCACGGGAGAGCCCACCCATCTTGATTACTAAAATAATCGAAAGGGTATGGAATTTCCTGCCAGGAATCGGTCTCCGGCGAGTAAAGCTCGGCTCGGTACCGGGGATAAGAATAGTTGTCACAGTCGGCTTTGAAAACTCTCACGATCTTGCAGCGGTCCCGAGATGTGGCCGGGTCGAACCCAAAGCCGTAGCTGGTAAAGATGTTGCCGTATAAACTGGTGGTGCCGATGTGCATATTGAAGTAGCCTTCTTATGGGGAAATCGGCACGGAGGACGGCGGTAGGGTTTTGGACTCGTTGGTTGTCGGGTTCCAGATTAATTTATCCAGCTTTGGACCGGGCCGGTCGAGGGACAACAGAATCAGGTCGTTGAAAGTGGTGATGAGACTGAGATTTCCGATCGATAGAAGAGAGGAGAATACGCGCGAGCGGAGGTCGTCGATTCTCCACGAGCTGTCGGGTGAAATCACGGAGAAATTGCGGGATTTGTCGCGCGAGTGCTGAACCAGAAACATGGGCCTCCGGTGGCTGAAGCGGTTCGGATCGGCGGCGATGGGCGGCGGGGAGTGAGGGAGAATCCTGTACGAATTTGAAGGTGAGGATTTGAGTTTGGATTTGGTGATGCCCAAAAACCTGGCTGCGAGGGCTGCCATTTTTGTTTTCTTTTCGTGGCGTCTAGCGAAGAAGAAGAGAAGAAATGAGGTTCCCTAACCCCACAGGAACAAACTATATAAATGCCCTCGGGAGAAAAAATTTAAATTATGATAGTATTTTTTAAATGATTTATAATCTATATATATATAATTGCTAGCTAAGCAATAAATTTTACCTAATAAATTGTTGACGGGCGTTTCCGGTCAACGGTTAAAAAGTTAAATAATGGAAAGAAAATAAGGAAAAGACAAAGAATTACGGTTTAATTGCAGTTTTATTAGATGATCACGAGGTCGGCCTCTCGTACGAGGTCGACACTTGCGATATACTTAGGTTTCTTACAAGAGTTTCTTACAGATCTTTAGAGAGAGAAAATATGAGTACAAGTAGTTGGGATTCAACAACCCAAAATAAATGAAGTGGGCTGCTATTTATAGTGGCCTTAAATGTGACACTGTTCAGGCACTGTTCATCAGTCTTGTCGTACAGTGTTTCTTGCAGAGTAGTTCGGCGCCTCCCTGACAGAATTTAATGCGATTTGAGGTTTTCCTCATTATTGTCTGACAGGCATTTAATGCTGGCAGGCTTTATGTCTTGGCTAGGGGAGGTAGGTCAACAGGCTAGGATGTCCCATCCATCAGCCAATGATTACCCTCCAAGTGGCCTTATTATACTACTATCGAGATCGGCACCTTCATTGCAGGGACCCGTCCTGAGACTCCAGACCGGCACCTTTTCTTTGCTTGTTCCTCCTTCCCCGGGGAACCTATCTTTCAGCCCGTCGCTCCTCAGATCGGCACCGGTACTTTATAGCCGCAAACGCCGGACTGACGAACAGACTCATGGGATCGTCTAGGTCATAAAATATTCCAGTCCAGCTCGGCACTTTCTGAGTGGACCGGATCTCCGGTTCGGCTCTCGAACTCGGGTGTCAACATAAATAAAACCTAATAAATTTTACCTATGTGGCAAATCATTAATAAAACCTACTAAATAGAACATAATAAATTTTATTTATGTGGCATTAATACACCCAATCTCATTAATAAGAAAATATTTCATTACATTTTTTGGGTTAATTAAGACAAAAACCATTATATTTTATGTTAATTGATTAATAATTATATTTTTTATTGAATAATATAATAGTTAATATTAAAATTAGTAATTATATTTTATACTAAATAATATATGAAAGTTACATAAAATTATATTTTACACTAAAATCAATATTTTTTTATATGATAATGCTGTTGTTTATTAATAAATTAATTTTTTTTATGTCATAGTAAAATTTCTTAAAATCACATAAGCAATTGTTATAATAAATGTAATATTTTTCAGCTAATTAATTGGTCATGGTCACTCAAAATTATAAAAAGTATATATTTATTGCATTTTATGCAATCAATATAGTAATTCATATACAATCAAATCGTGTGTACTATTTATTTTAACCAATGATCAAATTTTAAAATATAATACTATTATATAATTTATAATTTTAATATTATATACATAAATATAACTTATAATACTATATGTTTGAAATATAATACAATTATATAACTTATAATTTTTATATTATATACATAAATATAACTTATAATATTTAATTTTATTTACATCTGTGCAAATTAATATGATATAATTAAAACAGTGAAAGCAACAAACACAACCTAAATTCATGGATCATAAGATTATCCTTTACTACCTGTTATATGGTAATTTTTTTCATAACAGAAATTTATATTTTCAAACTGAAATATCAGTTAAAAACAAACAAAGTAAACAAAACACAACATTTCATACTGTAAATATGTATTTTGTTATTTAGAATAGTAAGATGGATCAACCAATTTTATAATCTCATATAAAAATATGTATAACAACTATTCTAGTTTATGTAATGCAACTCAAGCAAGCTTTATACATTTCAAGGTGGTTCTTGTGTCAGGTGGGTCTACATTTAACTGTTGTACTTTTGTTTCCAAATGTACGTATTTTCATTAAAGAAAATCATATTTTAAAAAATACATGTACCAGAAGTATGAAACACAATAATATAAAATATACATTTTCCTTCACATTCACAGAGTATGATGATTGATGAGTCGACCGCCTAACGGTTAGGCCGCTTTATACAACAATTTTTGTACATCTCAAGTTTTGTGAGTGCAAAGCCTCGATTTGGAAGTTCATACAAAACTTCGAGTGTTAACTGATATGATCATCCATTCAAAAAAGCTTTGCCGGAGAAGAGAATGGTGATTGCCTGAATTCTTCTTACAAGACTCGTTTTTTGGCGATAATGTTCAAAATTATCTCCTCCATAAAGCTAAGCCCTCTTCTAATTTCCCTCGACCTTCACGACAAAGAATGCAGTTTGGATTGAAAGCTTTAACTGTACACTTTGGATTGAACTTTATCGATACACCTCTTTTAACTGTAATTAACCACCGTAAAAGTAGTGAATAAAGAGCAGATGTAATCTTTTCATTTTACCTGTTATTTGCATATTTTTACATAAAACCGTAATAATTCAGTCAGTTGAACCATCGGCATTTTCAGGGAAGATGAACTGAAGGTCTTCATTGTCTCTATACACTTGCACTAAAGCTGCCGCTTTATATGCAAATAAACCCATCATTGCTGGTACTAGCTGCAAAAACAAACATGAATAAAATATGACCAAAAAGAAAAAAGAAAAAAAAAATCTAAAGCCATGCATGTTTTCATTTCTTGAACAAACACTCTCAGCTGAAGCAATTCGTTAATTAGAGAATCAAACATCAGCAGTTATTCGTTTTGAAGGATATATTTTTATTCTTTTTTNTCTCTTTTCTTGTTAACTTGGAATTAGACTAAACTTGAAGGGGAAATTTTGATATTAAACTAGAAAAGCTTTTAAACAGATACCTGAAAATCAAAAATGTCGTGGGCAAAATGTTGGGACAATTCCCAAATACCATATATTGCAGCAGGAAAAACGAGCCTAGGAGAAGAAAGAGCAATGCTACTGCCTTTAAGTGTTTTCTCGAATGAATCTTGTAAATCTTCACTTCTTATTCCAATTCTGGTAAAATGTGAACGTGATCATTTAGTTAGCACAATTGAGAGAGTCGATTCAATTGAACAAAAAAAAATAAAAATCGAGAGTAAAAAGGCCTCTTTACTTTTTTGACTTCTTTTTGGTAAAAATCTCTGGAACTGCTTCTCTTGACAAGTTATCAATGTGATTGCATAATAGTTGAAAGTACATACAACTGCAGAAATTAATTTTACCACAAGTAAAATGCAATGCCAATATGAAAACAGACAAATATACATTTCATACAATATTGATGAAGTTAATTGGATCTTTTTTAACTAGAAAATGTTATACCTGAAAAGAACTCCTGTTGCATAGCTCACAGCAGCCTACAATATATATAAAGAACTCAGCATATTCAATGGTTTAAAACCTTTTCTCGTAAGAACATAGAAGGTGCGCTAATCTGATAACTCGAAGCAAGAGAAGTTTCCTCAAAGCGAGTAAGAACGTAATAAAAAAAATTATATTGATCAACAAAAGAAAAGAAATAAAAATGATCATTACATTTCAATTTTGTATTCTCTGCATACTCAAGGTCCGAATAAATTTTTTCACGCTTTCCTCTTTTTTAATTTTTATTCTTTTTTAAAAGATACAACCTGAAACATAACCAATAGCACATTTATAGTCTTCTGTTTTAAACGACATCTTTTTTCTATTTTTTTTATGAAAAACACATCTAAAAGTTCAATGACCACATAGCATACTCATATAATTTACCTGGACTGAAAAAGTTACGAGGCAGTATCCACTACATGCAGTTCCTACACCCACGGTCAGAAAAAGCAGCTCCCTCTTCAGCTGCATTAAAAACACAAAAAAAATACACTCATTAATAAATTACAAAGAACTTATGGTTCTATGGTGAACAAGTAAAAACAAAATATGTTAAATATCCAAACTTTTCTTTTAAAAAAAAGTAGTAGAAGAAGAAGAAGAAGAAAAGAAAATGAAATAACACGAACTAACAAAACTTTGCCTTCAAATTAACCAACAACTATTTGATTTTCATTAATGAAACTCCCTCTGAATCCTTTAGTAGTCATTTTATATTATTTCTATTACGAACAAAATGTCATTTCAAGAACTGATCTACCATTTTTCTAACTTCATCCTGATTTACCGTATGAGCAAAAATTCCAGCAGTAATATATATTAGAACGTATCCATACTTGCTAAATAAAACTTGTGTTTCAGTGTACATACAGCTTCATATCTGAGAAAATTCAGTCTTTTCCTTCTCTGACTGTCATCTCGTACCTTCTGCAATCATCGGCATTAGCAAAAAACGAAATAAAAAAGCCAGCAGGAGTAGCTCTAGCCTCAAAATTTCACCATGTAACCATTCGACCAATTTCTATAGTAAAAAAAGAAATGAAAAACAACAAAAAGAGCCGATGGAGCATACAAACCTTGGAAGATATCTTCTTGTTCATCGGGGCAGATTCATCGTCACCCGACAGCCACTCACCCGTTCTCTTCAATTTCAAAAACCCACCTTCATTTTCCTACCAAAACACAACCTTTAGTTGTTTTAACATGAAAATTCACTCAAACACACACCATGAAAAGGACTTATAAATCATTTCAAACAGTGGGGGGAGCAAAGAGGAAATTGTACCTCCTCCGAAATCTTTAGGTCATTGAGCTTCACACTATCAAAACCCTCCTCAGAATTTTCATTGTTTTTCAAATTTGAACTCCCACCCCTCAACCAGAGCTCATCACATAGTCTTGACACAAAATCTCGACTCATCTCCCTCTCCTTCAAGAAAGCCCGCAACACATCATCATCACCGGCAAATTCATTCACTGGCATTGCATAAAGTGCGGGATTTTTTCCACATCAAAACAGACGCCATAAAAACTAAAAAAAATGGGGGAAAATGAAAATTCTCACTGAGGGACGGATTATAAGTGAAATGGGGGACTTACCAGGTGGAGGAGAGGCTTTGAGGGCGGCGAACACGGCCGGCAATCGGCAGCAAGAACGACGACGTATTGTGTGGTTGGGGACTGGGTATTTTGGGGAAAATCCAGTTGCTGAAAGAGAACCCATTTTCTTAATTTCTTGCAAATTGCAGCTGAGGGATTATGCAGTTGAAGACTCGAGGAGGAAGAAGATAGGCTGTTGATAATGCCAGAGCAAATTTTTTGAGCCAGAGATGAAATATATGAAATGACGGTTTTGCCCATCAAAGCAAACAAATTAAAGATCGGCCCAAATGTAAAATCTGAGCCAAGCCTTCTTTTTCTGAACTGAGTTAAGCTTTATTTAAATCGGCCCAGTATAAAATATGAGCCATGCCCTTCTTTGTGAGCTGGCTGATGTTAGAAAAAGTTGTGCAGTAGATTATTTTACAAGAATATAATTTTCATATATCATTTAGTATGAATTTATAATTAGTTAGTATTAATAAAAATAATTGTATGATAGAATAGTTAGAGAAAATTATGATTACTCTTAAAAATGCAAAGTCTTAACAGTTTGTTTCCACAATGAATTGAAAAAATGTTGTCAATGTTCAATCCCTTCTTTCATCATTTCCACTTCTTCTAGAAACAAAACCCATTAGTCTATAATCAATTGAGAATGATTAATAATTAGTAAGCGTGCAGGTTATGTAAGCCGTTTATTTAGTCATCACATATTTATTTTATTTTATTTTTAATTTTTTTTTCTCCATCACATATACTATCAAACTTAAAGTATGACGTGGTTTAAATGCGTTCGAAGGACAAATTTTGACGTATCATTGTTCATAATAAATGCCCATACTCGCTTTTATTAAAACTAAAACAATAAAAATGTTCATACTCATTGTTGAATAATTAGATTGATTCAAGTGTCACATGCTGCAGTCACAATTATATCATAAAATAGACTATCATAGATAAGAATTTCTCATCATATATTAGACTATTATATATAAATTTATTTTAATTGGCAAATAACAATTATATTACTTTCCAATTATGATTGATAGGTCATTTAAATTTATTTATAATATTCTAAGATTAATAAATGATGATAAATTTAATATACTACGTGATACATGAAAAACTGATAATAAATAAAAAATTATTGACCTTTAGAAGTTAAATCATTCAAATGTTTTGTAACTCTTTATAGACTCTAAATTGACAAAAAGTATGAAGTACAAAAGATTGACATATATGAAGTAATCCAAAAAGCTCTTCATTTTTATACGTGTAAGTTGGTTTGCAAGTGGTAAGCAGTCATAATGGATTAGAAATTTTTTTATTCATTTTAACTTAAAATATAATTCAATTTTACTTCAACCTCACTATCCTCAAAATTATCAATATAACTAAATAATACCAATCATCTATCTCTCTATCTTCTATATGACGTTAACTTTAATTCACATTTATCCATTCACATATATTTAACTATCTATCATTTCCAATCACTATCTTCTATATGACGTTAACTTTAATTCACATTTATCCATTCACATATATTTAACTATCTATCATTTCCAATCACGTATGATTACATTTGGATTGCTAGTTTTTTACTTAGGTGTATTTAATTTGTACCAATATATGTTTATATAATTACTAATGATTTTATTCTCCGTATAAAGTGAATCCAAAACAACTAGTAAAGATCAACGTAATAACTACAAAGAAAAATAGATGAAAAATAGAACTGAACACGATGTAAAAAAATAGTCCTAACATTCATTAAAAAAAAGCTATAAAAGAGGGAAAGAAGAAATCATATAAGATAAAACAAGTTAGTCATTTAAATAAGAATAATATAAATATAAGATAATTATAAAATTTCTTTCTTATCTTAAACTGATATTATAAGTTTGCAGAAATTATGATATTTACAAAAAATAAAATGTATATAGGAAAGGCAAAATATAAAATAATACTAGTGGTCATTCTAATGGGCAGTATAGAATACTGAGGCCCTTAGCTTCTCCACGAGCCTAAAGAATACAACCTAGCCACTGCTTGGAGCCTAGCTAGTGAAAAAGAACACAAAGTAAAATCTAAATTACCCCAACTAGCAAACTAAATTAGAAAATTCCAACCAATCTGAACAAGTATAATCCACAATGATTTTTTCTTGCAGCCAGCTCCTTTCAAATAGCCAGAGATTCCTAGCTTTCCATAACCACCATAGAATGCAGGTGGTTAGTTGGATTCTCTCTTCAGCTTCTTTCCTACTGTGCATTAGACAGATTTCTTTCCACCAGTCCTTGAAGCTTATGATTTCCTCTTGCAAGCTATTCCAAGTGACTGGAGCAAGCCTCCATACCTGTTTATCACAGGCAAAATTGGCTTTGGCAGAAGTCGCAGAACTATCTGACTTGGTGATAATGCGAGAACAATTATAATTATTTATTTTGATTAGATTTATGCATTAATAATGTGCTTGAGTGTGTATGTATGTAGCTCGGAGGCATTATCTGGTCAAAGATAAAAGCTGCAATGTGGCCTTTAAAATTTACTATGCTCTTTTNAATTAAAAGAGAATTTTGCTGTGTATTTATGATGTACCATCTCAACCTCACATTTTCATTTACATAATCTCAAATTCTTGTGTAAGACAATATAATTAATTGTTAGGTGGATCTACCCATCATAAGTTTTAATAAAAATATTTATATTTATACAATATAATATCATACTTTATTTTATTTTATTTTATACTGTATGACATTTTCTAATAAAAATATGTATATTTATAAAAAAAAATTGGTATATTGACCTAACAAAAGACCTGTCTATATTGATATGTGTCATGAAAACAAGTTCATCCACCTATAAAAAAAATTGTTCATTTGATGATTACGCAATTAGTAAAATAACAAACAAACTTGTTAGTAAAATAAGTTAGGATAAATCTATTTTTATTCTTTTAAGTAATTTATATAAGAGATTTAACATATTAAAACTAACATACTCCTATGCAATGTCTTCTAAAATATGTGTTTGAAAATTTATTAAGGCAATAAAGCAAAATATTTATAAAATAAAGAGCGAAAAAAATAATAGTATATATATACACTACAAGAAAATGATGAAATTTCAACGGAAATATACTCCAATAGAATTCTAACGGCAATTCTAATGGATATTTTAATGCTATTATTTCTGTTGAAATTATTCCAACAAAAATATTCCGTTGGAGTGAGTTTTCCATTGGAATTTCCGTTGGATTTTGACGATTCCAACGGTGGTGGAAATAAAAATTTCAACAGAAATTGTATATTCCAACGGAAATTCCTACGGTCAAAAGCCGTTGGAATTAACAAATTCCATCTAAAATTTCAATGAAAAATACATTCCAACGGAATATTTTCGTTGGAATTTCCGTTGGAATGGTTCCAACGAAAGCTATACCATTGGAATATCCGTTGGAATTTCCATTGAAATATATTACCATAGGATTTTCCGTTGGAATATAACAATTTTTTTGTAGTGATATTTGACTTTTGACTTTGTTTACAAATTACATGTTGAATAAAATGTATTTTTGAGTAATTTATGAGAAAATCCCCATATGTTTTAGAGGACAATTTGTTTAAGTGAACTGCAGAAGTACTAAAATTTTTATTTTTAACTCAATTTTAATAACTAAATTTCGTATTTAGAGATGAATCTAAATTATTTTGAAGTCTTTTGTGTTGATTATTTAAAGAAAGAAAATTAGATTATCCCAATAATTATTATAAAGATTGATTAATTTACTGCAAGTGACTGAACGACATAGTTATAGTTATTTAAGAAATAAGGAGCTTACTTAAGAATATAAGGATAAAAGATTATTGTTATAGAGATATATAGTACATGATTTGTACATGTCAAAATAGTTATTTAAGAAGAATATGTAGAAACACCATATTATTTAATTTGTTATCTACAGATAAACTAC
>BKCP01010514.1:3107944-3179794 GCA_008636005.1 Striga asiatica | reverse complement strand
TATCCAATTTATAACGTTCTTTATGTGTAAGTAAATTACTCCAAATTTTGTATTAATACTTTTAAAATATTTTAAAATTTTATAATGCTCTTCATACTAAAGTACTCCAAAGTTTGTATAAATACTTTTAGAATTTAAAATTATTTTTACAGTTATGGATTGAATTTGTATGGACCATTCATGTATAAGTATCCAAAAATTAGTTTGCGTAGTCATATCGATTTATTATTTGATGTTGTTTTTTGGCACTTATTTGTGTACAAATGAATCATCACTCACTCTATGACTAGAGTGCTTGGAGTGAGTGGTGGTTCCTTTGTACACAAATAACGCATCATCAGGCCACCATTAGTATTAGTTACTACTGTGAATATAAATCTTTCAATAAGTATTTTTTTTTAATACATTAACTTATTTATTTTTTTATGAAAAATCATTACTTACTCAAAATAGGCACCATTAGTATTAGTTACTACTGTGAATCTAAATCTTTCAATAAATATTTTTTATTAATACATTAACTTATTTATTTATTTCTGAAAAATCATTACTCACTCAAAATTTATGTTATAAGATTTTTTAATACATTAACTTTCTTATTTATGTATAAAAATTTATGTTATTAGCTAGTGTTAATTTGTGGATATAATGCATAAAAAAAACTATCACTCACTCAAAATTTATATTATTTATGATATGATGTATAAAAAAACCATCACTCACTCATTTGCGTAGTCATAATTTATGTTATTAGCTAGTGTGGATATAAATATTTGAATAAGTTTTTTCGACACATTTACTTATTTTTTTATTTTGAACTCTATTTACTATTTTTCATAACTTCTATTAAAACTTAAACTCTAATTTTAAACTTGATTTTTGCAAAAATGAAATAAGTTTATAAAAAATAAGAATCTTTTTACCATTAAAGTTGAAATATAATTATTTTTTAATTAGAAATTCTTGATAATGATATAACTCAATCGGAATATAATTATTTTGAATTGAAATATAGATATATTTTTCATTAACATTGCTTGACCATGACTAATCAAATATTAATTCAAATTCATCAATATAAATCAAATATTAATCCAAATGTGAAGGGTGATGAGAGTATAACCAATAGTTAAATATTTAATTTGACAAATCTCCATTAAAACAATATTAATCAAATATACACTTCTCGTGTTATTCTCTTATGTTTCAAAAATGTCTTCCTTTGTTATTATCTACATGTATAGACTTATCATGTAAATATCAGAAAATAAAACAAAGGAAAATATAAACCACACATCTAGCTTTGGGCAACAACATTATTTAGGTCTAATATGTGTTCACCACAAATGATAAATTGCAATCCTCCAAAAACACACTTCACTTCAACATGTACAATGGAAGGGCATAAACTTGATTGAAATGTTTCAATTTTTTCAGAAGAATTTATTTTCAGCCATTAGATTTTGTTTTAATTTATGTTTAATCAATGGCTGAAATTTAACTGGGGCTGCTGTTAGTAAGCCACAGCAGCCCCCTTACCCCCTTTATCTGACATCACTTCTCTTACAGATCTAAATTGAAACCCTTTCTATGACAAATTCTCTTAAAACCCTTCAATGACGAAATTCACTAAAATTCGTCCCAAACAAAATCCAGAATTATGCCTATGTGATGCCTCCACGAAATAACGAAATATTCGAGAAGTTTTTATTCGTTGGAGTGAACTTTTCACTCCGATGTATAATTTTGTTTTTGTATATTTCTCTTATTTCAATCGGATGTAGAAGATGAATATTTTGGTATGGTTTTTCAGTTTTCTTTGATAGATATTCCAACTTTAAAAACTTCAAGTTTTTTTTTTTATTTTGAAATTTAATATTTTTATATAGTTACTATATTATTGTCCATTGCAAATGGAGCTGGAAGAGTTATTGTTGACAATTCTCCTGGCATAGTGCTAATAATGGACTAGATCAAAATGGTTCAATTAAATTCTAGTGCTTCTTCTATTAGTGAAGTTTCTAGAAAAAAAAAATATATCAAACGGCGCAATGCACCTTGGGTCGCTACGGAAACAGCCTCCTTGTATAATTACAAGGGTAAGGTCTGCGTACAACTGACCCCAACCTGTTGGGAATATATTGGGTATGTTGTTGTTGTATATAGTTACTATATTAAATTTTTAGCAGCCCAAATGTGTGTTGCCAGGCATTAGCAACCCAATGTGTCCAAATGTGTTGCCAGGCCTTAGCAGCCCAAAACTATAGCCCAATTGCTTGTCGCACCTTAGCCCCCTTTCTCCAAACCCTAGGTATAAATTAAAAATTGATCTCTCTTCGCAACACAGAATCAAACAATATGTTGCGATTTCTCTCCTCTGTTTCTGGGCGAAGTAATGGTGTTCCAAAAAAAAAATTTTCTCCCAAGCTTGTTTTCGTATATCTCTGATATTTGCTGTTGTTGATCCTCACGATGATTCTATTTCCTCTGCTTGCCCACGTTCCCTGGGTTTGGGTTTAATTGGGGTAGTCGCACTCTGGAGTTGCCTAAAGTTTCGGGTTTGATTGGGGTAGTCGCACTCTGGAGTTGCCTAAAGTTTCTGTTGTGGGATCGGATACTGGTACAGCAATCTCTCGTGCTCGTTATGTCTTTATTGATCGTGCTTGAAATGTCTTGTTTGGTTCTGGTACAGCACTATCTCGTGCTCGATGTTTCTCTTCCCAATTGGAAAAGATTGACAGATTATTCAGAAAAGGATGCAGAATATTTTTCTTTAAAAATTGGGAATTTGTTGGACAATCTAGGGTCTCAAATTCCAGTGTTAGGTTTTGGATATTATCCAATATATGTCATCATTAATTAGTATTATTGTACAAGAGGGAATTTAGAGTAGTTGTTGTTGACGGGTTGTAAGGTTAAAAAGACCAAAATTGATACAAGGTTACTTTATGCATTCAAAGTTGATATGATTAAAGTTGGTTTCAATTACAAAATTCTTAGTTCATTCTAGAAAAATGTTTATCAACAGCTTGGGGATGAGAGTTTGAGTACTGGTTTAAACAGCATTATAAGCATGCCCCTAACATAAAGTAGTTATAGATCAGGGGCATGCTTATAATACTGTTTAAACTGTTTAAACCAATACTCAAACTCTCATCCCTTAGAATGAACTAAGAATTTTGTAATTGAAACCAACTTTAATCATATCAACTTTGAATGCATAAAGTAACCTTGTATCAATCTTGGTCTTTTTAGCCTTACAACCCGTCAACAACAACTACTCTAGACTCCCACCTGTACAATAATACTAATTCATGATGACATATATTGGATAATATCCAAAACCTAACAATGCAATTTGAGACCCTAGATTGTCCAACAAATTCCCAATTTTTAAAGAAAAATATTCTAAATCCTTTTCTGAATAGTCTGTCAATCTTTTCCAATTGGGAAGAGAAGCATCGAGCACGAGATATTGTTGTACCAGAACAAAACAAGACATTTCAAGCACGATCAGTAAAGACATAACGAGCACGAGAGATTGCTTTACATAAAAGCTTTACCATAAAATACATAACGACCACGAAAGATTGCTTTAGATTGCTTTACCAGAAAATACATAACAAGCATGAGAGATTGCTTTACCAGAAAATACATAAAGAGCACGAGAGATTGTTGTACCAGTATCGGATCCCACAACACAACAGAAACTTTAGGCAACTCCAGAGTGCGACTACCCCAATCAGGGAACGTGGGCAAGCAGAGGAAATAGAATCATCGTAAGGATCAACAGCAGCAAATATCGGAGATTTACGAAAACAAGCTTGGGAGAATTTTTTTTTTTTTTTTAACACCATTACTTCGCCCAGAAACAGAGGAGGAGAGAAATCGCAACATATTGTTTGATTCTGTGTTGCGAATAGAGATCAATTTTTAATTTATACCTAGGGTTTGGAGAAAGGGTGCTAAGGTGCGCCAAGCAATTGGGCTATAGTTTTGGGCTGCTAAGGCCTTGCAACACATTTGGACACATTGGGCTGGCAACACACACATTCACACACATTTGGGCTGGTAAAAATTTAATATAGTAACTATATAAAAATATTAAATTTCAAAATTAACAAAAAAAAACAAAAACCAAAACTTGAAGTTTTTAAAGCTGAAATATCTATCAAAGAAAACCGAAAAACCATACCAAAATATTCATCTTCTACATCCGATTGAAATAAGAGAAATATACAAAAAAAAAAAAATTATATATCGGAGTGAAAAGTTTTCTTTTCACTCCAACGAATAAAAACTTCTCAAATATTTCGTTATTTCGTGGAGGCATCACATAGGCATTATTCTGGATTTTGTTTGGGACGAATTTTAGTGAATTTCGTCATTGAAGGGTTTTAAGAGAATTTTTCATAGAAAGGGTTTCAATTTAGATCTGAAAGAACAGAAGAAGTAAGAGAAGTGATGTCAGATAAAGGGGGTAAGGGGGCTGCTGTGGCTTACTAACAGCAGCCCCCAGCCCCCCTACACCCTACACCCTACAGTTAAATTTCAGCCATTGATTAAACATAAATTAAAACAAAATCTAATGGCTGAAAAGAAATTCAGGGAAAGAAAAATATCCCAATGTGTTATGAACTTTTAGGAATTCCGAATGATATTTCAACGAGTAATCAGAAACTTCATCAATAAGAGAGAGAAAGATAGAGTACTTGAGGAACATCAATGGGCAGATTAAGCTCGCCGGGATTAATGTCCTCCGTCGGCGCTTGCTCTCTCGTCAGCTTGACGTACCTCGACGGGTGGCTGATCTCCTCCGCCATCCCTCAGAAGATCTGGAGAAAATTGGGGAAAGGTTAAGAAAAAAAAAAAATCAAACAGCAACACAAGTTTTTTCTTCAAGTTTTTTCTTCAGATCACTCTAATCAAAACCGACAAGCAACTCTCGGATTGAAGCTCTATTGAAAGCAATTTGGAGTAGTTCTAAAGAGTTGTTCATTTATGAGTACAGGGGCTTTTTGTTTTTGTAATTCTAAAAATAATAAATTTCAAACCTTGTAAAAGATTTCTTGCTTTTGTGATTTTGTAGAGATAATTCATGAGCAAAAAGCTGTACGCCTGTACCTTTCACTTTTCTCAAACACTTTACACTCTCCTCTCTTAAATTGGTTAAACTTCTAAAATTTTATTAATTTATTCCTNACTACTAGGAGAAACCGCCGTGCACAGCACGGTCGGCCCATGGCAGGTCATTTACAATGTTTAAGTAGTCATTCTTATGTTTAGTTATTATTATGTTTCACAATAGTAGATAATATAATATTTTTATGCATATAAAGTAACATGCTCGCAATCTTAAATTAAATATTATTCTCATCATATTTTAGCTACAATATAAAATAAAAAACTTACTTTAATCAAATCCCAAGTTCAAGAAAAAAAAATGAAATAAATGAAAAGAAATAAATAAATGAGAAGAACACATAACTCTGAAGAACAAATTTAACAATAACAAATCATGCAACAATATAGAACTCAAATTTTGAATAATAGATGACTATGACCTTGTACATATCGTCTTAGTACATGAATGCAAAATACAATACAATAATCAATATGTAACATAAATTGAATGAAGAAATATAACATAAAATGCAACATCAAGGTAATATCTATCACTGACTTCAATATAGGTTGTGTTTCATAGTTGTGACAAATTCGTAAATCACCAAAAGCATGATATAGTTAATTAAATTAAATAACAAGTAATTCAAAACTACTCCCACAATGCAAAAGCNAAAAAAAAAAAAAAAAAAATCACAATTATTTTATTCATTCATAAACATAGTAAAAACCACATGGATGAATCAATTATATACTGCCATATCTACAACCGTTTAATTTATATGTAACTCCTTTTAATTTAAACATCAAACATTCTCCTTCCACAATGCACATTTTCAGTTATACCAAAAAAATTAGCATTAATACATTAATCATTTGTTTAAGTGATCTCTTCATCAACAAAATCTACACCCATAAATTCACTATATCATGCTATTTCCCAACACATCATTAAGAGCTCCTACAAACAAACAAATATGACTACTTCATACACTGATTTTATTTTACCTTTTCTTTGTTTCTTTTGAGGAGATGTCAATCAGGGCTTGCTATGCACGCCTTTACATGCAACCAGAAGAAAATCGTGGATGAACACTTGAAACATGGTTGCTATATATTTGATTTATGGAGAAACCAATCAATGGCATGAGGAAAAATATTTTTTTTTTTTAACAATAACTGGAAATAAAACAAGATAATGGTTTATGTCTGTATGCATTTCAACTATCCTTTGCATAACAACATAATTTTTACTGAAGTTAGGAAGACGTTTAGTATTGGAAATAAATAGATTGTACATCATAATTTTCATACGCTTCTGTCATAAGTCACATGTTTCGTAGCAACTTCACGAATACAACTTGCAACAAAGGTAAATGTCATCATATTAATTAAATCCAACAAGTTTGCCACAATGCCAATGTCTCGAGTAACAAAGTCAATAGCTATTAACAAAGGAACTCACAAAATGACATGCTAACTTCAACAAGTTTATACTAAAGCAAAAGGAGAAGATTTCTTTTAAATCACAAATTCACAATTAGATAAACTCAAAATGAATAGGATAAAGCTGAGAGAGAAATATGTACATGTGACTTAGTTCAATTAATGGTATTTTACCTGCATGGTTGTCGTTTCCCTATTTCTCAGTTGTTGGTGAGATTAGGAGAATCAGGATAGCAACAGATGAGTATGGAAGCGACGGGAGATCGAAATGAGAAATCAGAAGATTGGTGTTATTTTTCTCTCAACCCTAAGGAAAAAATAGTCAATTCAGCATATAAACAAATAATAAAGGAAAAATAACTTCCTTGCAGGCCAAAATAGGGTGCAAGGGATTACAACACTGAACGCAGTTGCTTAAGCCATAAGAGGACCTGTCTGTTCGAAAACTCATCGAAAACTCATCGCAAAATACATAATCTCCCTAATGGTAAATGCAACTGCAATCTACATGAACCTCAACATATAAATTAAAATAAAATATTTACCTTATACATATGTGAACCAAAGATTGAATAAGAGGCCAAAGAGAAGTGGTCAATCCGCTAGAAAATATCTCAATCCCATGGATTCCAACCCTCCCTGGTTGTTTCTGCGGGAACCTTCAGACGCTCATCGACAAAGAAAGAGAGTGCCACGACATCGTCAGAGGCTTTGAAATGCCATTTTTGTTCTTTGGGGGCTTGCGCTCGAGGCCGAGGGTGAATGAAATGCCTATTCTCGTCGTAGTAGGTGCGGAACCGCCCCTCAAAGGTGAGGCTTTTCTCGCCGTCGATCAATTCAACGTATGTCAAATATATACTCGCCAAGGATGGTTTTGATCTGTTCGTATTTGAATTTAACCTTGGGGTTCACCAGCACCGGGCTACCATTGTGCCCCGATTGTTTTACTTTCTACGATCTACTCTCTCGAGTCATCATTTTGAGATCCCCTCATCTAATACGGTGAATTCTAGGGTTTTCAATCGTAACCAAAAAGGGAGAAATTGGCGATGGTTTTCACCAAGCTCTCGTGATCGTACAAATCTCCCTACACAAAGTCAAAAATAAATATATAAATAAATAAAAAATTAACAGAAATTAAAGTTTCCAAGTTCCATAATCGATTTCGCAGTAACCCTAAATTCCAACTCNGACAGTCACAATAATATTGAACACGAAAAACAAAGTAAATCGAATTTTTGAATGAACATGAAAGTGAGAATTGAGCTCACTAAGATAAAATTAATACTGGAATTTCTGAAGTTGTAGATGAGATCCGCTTTTGGAGGGGAAGGGTTAGAGAGAGTGGACCCTCGGACTAAAACGGAGGTCGGGTGGCCGGCGTCGGGGCACTGGCCTGAACGATGAATTTTCCGATGTATCCGGTGGCACCGATTATGAACCGATTATGAAAAACTTTACTTTTCCCGGCCATTTTTCTGAACGATTGAATTTCCAATGTATCTCACTATCTCAGTGACACGATGGTAGGAAAGGAAAAAAAATTGAAAAATTAGGTGTCTATCTCAGTGACACAGAGATGGTAGGAAAGGAAAAAAAAAAATTGAAAATTAGGGGTAAAAATGTCATTCTAGATGTTTGAAGCAAACGTGTCAAAAAAAGAGGCAATATGAGTGGAATAAAAAATAATATCTAGCTACAGTGTTCCTATAATTAGTTAGTATTAATAAAAATAATTGTATGATAGAATAGTTAAAGAAAATTATGATTACTCTTAAAAATGCAAAGTCTTAACAGTTTGTTTCCACAATGAATTGAAAAAATGTTGTCAATGTTCAATCCCTTCTTTCACCATTTCCACTTCTTCTAGAAACAAAACTCATTAGTCTATAATCAATTGAGAATGATTAATAATTAGTAAGCGTGCAGGTTATGTAAGCCGTTTATTTAGTCATCACATATTTATTTTATTTTATTTTTAATTTTTTTTTTCTCCATCACATATACTATCAAACTTAAAGTATGACGTGGTTTAAATGCGTTCGAAGGACAAATTTTGACGTATCATTGTTCATAATAAATGCCCATACTCGCTTTTATTAAAACTAAAACAATAAAAATGTTCATACTCATTGTTGAATAATTAGATTGATTCAAGTGTCACATGCTGCACTCAGGGGCGGAGGTACATTGTAATGTACCTGGGCTGTAGCCCGGGTGAAATTGGCAGTATCTCAAGTATTTTTATGTGGAAAAATTATGTCAATTTATTTAATAGACCACTTCAGCCCAGGTAATATTTGAGTATCTTTATGTAAAAATTGAATTCTATTTATATAGTAGCAGCCCAATTCTTGTTTCACAGCCCCGCCCATGCAATTAAAAAATTAAAGTAAGACCAAATAAGACAAATAAATAACAACAACATATTTTGAATTACCATCTAATAAACTTTTGAAAATTATTAAAAGTTAAAATTTTCTTTTGAGAAAATTTCATGAGAAACCTGTTTCTTAGAAATATATTGTGAAATAAATGTTCACTTTTTATTAGTTTCTGTATATTTGCTCGTATTCATACATATCTTATGAGTTTAGATTTAATAATTTTTTGATAATGTACAAATAGACATTCATATTAAATGTAAAATATAATTTTTTTGATGCTATTTATTACCTATCATTACCAAATACACACTACGAAAAAATGATATAATTTCAACATAATATTCCAACAAAAATGTATTCCAATATAATTCCAAAGGCAATTTCAATGGACATTTCATTGCTATTAATTATTTCCATTGAAATTTTTTAATAGATTGGAATGAACTTTTCATTGGAATTTCTGTTAGAACCGTTTCAACGGAAACTATATCATTGGAATATCCATTGAATATGTTACCTTATAATTTTTCGTTGGAATATGAAATTTTTTTTAGTGACGAGCTATTTTAACATAAAAAATATTGTTTTAGGGCTAATTTAATAAATATTATTTCACGATATACATACTATTATTTATCTACGGTAATTGCATTTTTAGAATTTAGTTATTAATTTATCCTTTTCACATATAATACATGAGTATTTTTTTTGTGTGTTTTATTTTTATTAGTAGTAAGTTTAAAATTAAAGGTTTGATAAGTTGAAATACTAAATCATGCAAGTAAAAAATAATTCAAAATAACATTTTTTCAATCTAAATAATTCTAGCCCAGGTAGCTTTCAAATCCTGGCTCCGCCCCTGGCTGCACTCACAATTATATCATAAAATAGACTATCATAGATAAGAATTTCTCATCATATATTAGACTATTATATATAAATTTATTTTAATTGGCAAATAACAATTATATTACTTTCCAATTATGATTGATAGGTCATTTAAATTTATATATTTATAATATTATAAGATAAATAAATGATGATAAATTTAATATACTACGTGATACATGAAAAACTGATAATAAATAAAAAATTATTGACCTTTAGAAGTTAAATCATTCAAATGTTTTGTAACTCTTTATAGACTCTAAATTGACAAAAAGTATGAAGTACAAAAGGTTGACATATATGAAGTAATTCAAAAAGCTCTTCATTTTTATATGTGTAAGTTGGTTGCAAGTGGTAAGCAGTCATAATCTATTAGAAATTTTTTTATTCATTTTAACTTAAAATATAAATATAATTTAATTTTAATTCAACCTCACTATCCTCAAAATTATCAATATAACTAAATAATACCAACCATCTATCTCTCTATCTTCTACATGACGTTAACTTTAATTCACATTTATCCATTCACATATATTTAACTATCTATCATTTCCAATCACGTATCATACTTTTACATTACATCAAATTCTATCATTACATTTGGATTGCTAGTTTTTTACTTAGGTGTATTTAATTTGTACCAATATATGTTTATATAATTACTAATGATTTTATTCTCCGTATAAAGTGAATCCAAAACAACTAGTAAAGATCAACGTAATAACTACAAAGAAAATAGATGAAAAATAGAACTGAACACGATGTAAAAAAATAGTCCTAACATTCATTGAAAAAAAGCTATAAAAGAGGGAAAGAAGAAATCATATAAGATAAAACAAGTTAGTCATTTAAATAATATAAATATAAGATAATTATAAAATTTCTTTCTTATCTTAACTTGATATTATAAGTTTGCAGAAATTATGATATTTACAAAAAATAAAATGTATATAGGAAAGGCAAAATATAAAATAATATATAATAATTGAGTCACTTGTGAGTTGTGACTCATTAAATAGGAATTAGGGTGCTATTATGCACTATTCTTTGGCGACGGCCTAACTAACAGGGCCAACGCCCTTGAGAATATTTGATTTTTAGTGCAAAATCAGTATATAGTTATGTTGAAATGAAATGTACTCTCAAGTAAAACGTTGATAAAGACAACGAGACCACCAATTAAAATTTTCAAATTAAATATATGAAAAATCACAACAAATTTGTAATAATAATAAATATTTGTAGGTTTGAGAGTCCACGCACATATATTGTAGGTTTGACAATTAGTACAATACAACCTTAAGATGGATTTTCATCCCATGCTATAAAACACCAAAATAACCAAAAATATACATTTTTCTTTATTCATTTTCAATGCTACAGCCGAATTATCAATCTATACTTAGTGAATTAACATATTTGATACATAGACTTATATATTACACAAATTATTGTTTGAAACAATGTAACCATTAGATGAGTCAAATTGTCATACATATTTTTGACAAAAAAAATACATATTTTATACAATATTTATTGTATAAAATATTATATTGTTGTTAATATATTTTGCATTTTAATGTTAAAGTATGAATGTATAATAAAGAACATGGCGTAAAGACCCGTCTGACTATAGGTTCATTGATATAAGTAAATTAATATCAAATTAATGAAGTTGAAAAGGTGAAGTAGACAATAGGTATAGAAAGGATCCACTTTAGGATGTATCCAATTAAATAGGAATAATAAGGATTTTATAAGGCAAGTGGCCTAACGAAGTCAACCAAACTCATATATAAAAAAACAATTGCAACATGCAAATATTGAAGGTACTACAATAAAATGATGAAATTTTAATTGAAAATTCCAACAGAAATATATTTCATGAAATTCTAACAGCAATTTCAATGGATATTCTCATGTTATTATTTCCACTGCAATTTTTTAATTGATTCTAATGTAAATTTCAATTGAAATATTCCGTTGTAATGAGCTTTTCATTGGACACGTGGCGTACATCTAGTATAATTGCTTCATGCAAGGCGACACGTGATAGGACACCTAGTCAAGTAATCGATTTTGTGGTCGGTGGGCCGGTTCATTTGGACGGTGTGAACCGATTCTGAGGTGATAAGATCGACACGAAGGAAGATGTATGTTGTGGTTAGTGCCGATATGAAAAATATCACATTTATATGCAAAGTAGCGATGTTATGAAGGATGCTCGGCCATGGGTGAGATCAATGCGAGCATTGTATTGAGTTCAGATTGACACCGATGGCCTATGGATGCACTTATGCGGATGTGCAATATATATGAGCGTCGATATGACATTTGCTTTCCGTATGCTAATAACGTTCCACGTCTTCATATTTAATGGGCTGAATCAGATCGAAAGAGGATGAATTTGATTATTTTAATTAATATTATTATATTTTTGTTATATTGCAAATTATTAATTAAAATTTTTTACTTTAAAATAATAAATATAATGTTGTAAAAAATATTTATTTTTTCAAAAATAAAACTTAAAGTAAGGGAGCATAAATTCATTTATTGATATTGTTTTTTGTAAATCTTAATTTATTAAAATATCATGTATCGAGGTTTTAAACGAGTCATGGAATTATCCAAAAACATTATGTGCCAAATTTAAAAGCCTTTAAATACTCCAATTTTTCTCCATTCACACAAAAACCAATCACCACTAATCAATCAAATCAAATACCCAAATCTCGTGTCACACGTTGCCCAGTCCATATAACATAAAACCCAAAACCAAAAAAAGAAAATCAATTACCAAACGGAAAATAAAAAATATCTATGTCCCCATCTCCCACCTCCCCCGCCACCACCGACCACGGCGGCGGCGAACGCTCCGGCTCTCCACCACCACCACCCATCACCGCCCTCCACCCAGACATCATCCAATCCCACATCCTCAACCGCCTCGACGGCTCCACCCTCGCCGCCGCCGCCTGCTCCTCCGCCCAACTCCTCCCCCTCTGCCGCGACGACCGCCTCTGGCGCGACATCTGCCACTCAACCTGGCCCTCCACCGCCGACCCCCGCGTCCGCGCCGCCGTCTCCGCCTTCCCCTCCGCCCACCGCTCCCTCTTCTCCGACGCCTTCCCTTCCCTCCNCTCCGCCACCGCCCCGCCGCCGAACCCCCCCTCCACCGACGCCACTTCTCGCAGACGCCGGAGCTCATCTCCGCCGTGGACATCAGCTGCGACGGCCGGCCGATCTACTCCAAGGTCCTGGTCACCGAGACGTCCTCGCCCTGGTTCCTCTGCACCCCCCTCCGGCTGGACCTCCTCGACCCCAAGGAGACTGTCGCCACCACGCTCGACCCAGGCGGAGGAGCGTGCGCCTCACGCGCCGCCGACCGCCTGCTCGTGAGCTGGATCCTGATCGACCCGGCCGCCGGGAGGGCGGCCAGCGTGGCGAGCCGGAGGGCGGTGGTGGCGCGGCGGCACTGGCTGACGGGGGACCTGCAGCTGCGGTACGCCGTGGTGGTGGACGCCGGCGGCGGGAGGCTGGCGGAGTGCGCGGTGGCGGTTGCGTGCCGCTGCGGCGGCGGCGGCGGCGGGATGAGGGTGGTGGAGGCGAATATGCAGGTGGTGGGGGTGGAGGGGAGGGTCCTGGCCGGGATGGAGGGGCTCGGGGTGATTCAGGCGGCCATGGCGGCCGGGCGAACGAGGCCGAGCGGCGGCGGCGGCCGGGAGAGGGACGTCTATGCGGCGTTTTCGAGGATGAAGGCGCGGTGTAGGGAGGGGAAAGAGAGGAGAGAGAAGGGGCTGGACACCGCGTGCGTCGCCGCCGGGATCGCGATTTTCGTGGCCTTTTTTGTATTTTTACTGTCCCGGTGAAGATTATTTATCGGTTAAATATATATAGTTATTACTTTTTGTTTTTTTTTTATTGTCATTTATACATATAGCTGTAATATAATCGAAAAATTTGTAATAGAAAATGAATTTGTACTTTTCGTTCTCGTAAGTAAAAGACTTGAAAATTTCTTAAGTTATTTTAATATGAATGAAAAATTAATTTTAAGTTGTGCATATCAAAAAATTTATAAAATTATTTAAATATGAATGAAAATTTACTTTTATGTTGTGCATATCAATAAATTTAAGGTAAAAATATTGTGTTTAACTAACTCAGATATTATTGGATTCTAAAAACGTATTTTATGTTGTAGGTCCCGAAGCTTGTCGCGGCCCGTAAAGGCTCGTGATCTCTAGTGATCATAAGATGTCTTTTGGTTTCTAACTACGTCTTCGGACACGTTCCAAAATGTGTCTTTTGGTTGGGGTGTATTCAATTAGAATTTTAAGTGACATATTAACACTTTTTAAGATTTTCAAATTTTGAAGGAATTCTATGACATCTTAAGTCTAGATGTTGAATTTGAAGTGAAATTTCGTATAAGGTTTTCGGTTTAGAAATCCCACCAAATCTTAAAAAGTCTTAACAAATCCTAGTGTGAAAAAAGTTAAATACATCAGGATTGATTTTGTAAAACTTTTTAAAATCCTAATTGAATACCTCAAGACTTTTAGTCTTAACAAATCTAAATCGAATACATCAATATTTCTAAAGTCTACAAAATCGTTAAAATTCCCAATTGAATACACTTAAACGTCATGGAGGTGCTTTCTACCTCTTTAAATACCCACATACGTAGATCATTCACAACACTTGGAATTTAAGAGCTCTTGAATTACCATTCTTAAATTCATATAGCATATTGTGTTATTTGAGTTGTTGTTGAGTTTTGAGAGTTCTAAACAATAGTATTTTTTGTCGAAGCTTGTATATTAAAAAGTACAATTATATAAAGTCAAAGTCGTTGTATGCTATAGGTGTTTGATGTTAACCGTGTGTATTTTGTAGAGTAATTTCATCTTAAGGAGAACGTAACTATTACGTCCCACGACTTTAATTTTTGTTTATGTTTTCATCATTCTCCTTAAGTCATCTTCTTGATATTCACATACCATACTAAAACAACAAAATTTAATTCAACTTTTGTGATATGAGCTTGATATTTGTGATACGTACTAATGATATTCAAATAAGAATAAGAATAAAAATATATTTTATATTAAAAAATTATTCGATTCGATTTGTGATTTGAATTCGATAGTTGTGATTCGTAGTAATGAATTTGAATAAGAGTACCAAATATATTTTGTATTAAAAGTTATAAATACGTATTCAATTCTGAAAATGCTTAAATAATTGAGTTGTTAATAATGATATATAAAATATTATTTATTCCTATAATATATAAATATATAATGTATTTATATTTAAAAAATGTTATTAGTGTATAATATATTTATATCTACTACATTAATAGATTTATATGTTTATAAACTATTTATAAAAATAAATTTTAAATTGAATGGAATTGAATTCGAGAATCGAGTATGTTCGATTACCTCAAAAGAATTGTATATGTATCACAAAATAAAATCCATAGAAATTCTCACTTGAATACAAGTACTCAAATAATGTTTTTACGAATCCAAATTGAATAGTTGAGTCGGTTCGATTCGATTCGTTTACAATCCTATTTACCATACAAATTAAAAATACATGTAGATTTTCTTACGGGTAAAATGTATATGTGGGCTATTTTATTCATATTGGATATGAATTTGAAATGGACTTTCTGAAATAAATTGAACATTTATGTTGCAGTCTAATTTGATTAAAAATCGTGCTAATCTTGAGAGACCTTTTGCTATGAGATAACATGATTATTAATTGAATTCAAGTGATGTGATCTCTATTGCATTTACTTAGTTATGTATTTCTTTCTTATATGTTTATATAAATTCATATTTACCTATTTTTTTGTTTTATTTTTAGTACATTTCCAACCAAAATTAAATAAAATTTTGTAAGAATATTACAAAAAGAGACGACGCGTGGATTTTATGGACGAGTTGAATACAATTATTTGTATGTACCAAATCCTCTAATTAAGTTAAAAAATAATGGTATTAATTAATTTGACACTTTACCTAAAATCAAAAGTTGCTAGCTCTTATATTAATTCTTTGTGGCCCATGTCTCAGTATTAGTTTGGTGTTGTAGATTAGTCCTGAGTTTGAACTTTAAACAAAGCAACATTTATATTTAGTCGGTATCGTTCCCATTAATTGAAATTATCAAATGTTCCAATCAAATTAGATAAATAAAAGATAACTTAAAAAAACTCAAACACGTTACCAATCAATCTACATGTTTGCAGATGGAGAAGTGGCATCAACCATCATCATGTTGATTGTTGGACTGATACATATTAATTTTAATTATGCATATATACATTACTTGAAGTTGAAGATAAAAAAATTTCAACTTAATTTAGTAATTTATCACTCATCTTTTACTTGGACTGTTTCCATCATTATTTAAGTGTTTGAAGTTAAATTTGACAAAAAAAAGATGTAACGTCTATTGTGACATCTATATCTATATCATTGCTAGCTAATCATTAAATAAAGTATCATAAATAAAACCTAATAAATTTTATTTACATGGCAATTTCCTAATACAATATCCGTTACAATCAAATATTATTATTATTAAATTAATTCACTCTATTGCATTAATGATAAAATATTTTCTTCCACTACTTGTGAGTTAATTAAGACAAAAGACATTGCATTTTATATTAATTGAGTGATAATTATATTTTTATTGTATCATATAATAGTCATTATTAAAATTAATAAATATATTTTACGCTAAATGATATAAGAAAGTTACATAAATATAAATGTAAAAACTTTTTGTTTGAGTTATTTATTCTAAAATTAATATTATATTTCTTAATTTGATGAAGTGATTATTTTTTAAATAAATTAAATTGTTTTGATGTCGTAGTAAATTTCTTAAAATCACATAAGCAATTCCTATAATAAATTTAATATTTTTAGCTAATTAACTAGTCATAGTTTCTCAAAATTATAAAAATTATATTGTTTATTATATTTTATGCAATCAATATAGTGGTTCATATGCAATCAATCGTTATGCACTATTTATTTTAACTAATGATCGAACTTTATAACATAATACATTTATTTAACTTATAATGTTAATATTATATGCATAAATATAACTTATAATAATCTATATTTAAAATATAAATCATTATCTAATTTATAATTTTCATATTATATGTATACATCCCTCTATATATAATTTCAGCATGCGCTAAGTCTAAGTGGCAGGCTCGCGCGCTTCGGAATCCTACTTGGCGAAAAATCATGCTTCGTAATTTAGTTTGAATAAAAAATAATATTATTCTAAATCAATAATTAGGTTCGAAAATGACATAAATATTAAAAAGCTAACTTGGGTAATTTCATGGTATTTTGACTAATATAACACTTAGTTTGTTTTGTAAAACTTACTTATTGTTGTTTATATGACTAATATAGCCCTAAAATTTATTTTGGAATCTTCACTTTTCCAAATTGAAAGTTATGATCAAAATGATTAGAACTTTTCTCTCTCTCCGAAAGAAAAAAGGCCCAAATTGAATATTCCTTGCCTTCCCCGGCGGAGCCGCCGGTCTTCTTGATGGTGGCCGTTCCTGGCTTGCGGCCTGTCCTCGATTAGCTACCGGATCTCATCTTCGCGAGCGGTTGTAGAGTCGGTCGGTCCGGAGTGGTCTTCAGCGGATTAGGGCTGCCATCTCGTGACGAATTCGCCGGTTTTCATGGGAGCAAGGCGGAGGAGGGTTGTGGTGTTCTTCGGGGGTGGATTGCGGCTTCGATCGTCGCGGAGGGCGGAGGCTGCTTACTCTTCGGTTTCTTTTTCCCCTGGTGTTAGGGAAAAAGAGTCAGTCGTTGCACCGGGCCTGGCCGTGGTGTGGCTCGGTTTGGGGTGATGGTTGTGTGGTGTGGGGTGGACTGTTCTGACGTCCGACTGAGGGGTTGTGGTTGGCCGCCAAGGCGCGGGTTTTGGTGTTTCCATTCTAGTTAGGCCATGATTTGCAGTTTCTGGTGTTGAAACTTAGGCCATGGTCCGGCCAGTTGTAGCTTGATCGTGGTGTTGCCATTGTGTTTCAGCCGGTGTGTTAGCCCGTTCGTGAAAAGGGCTCTTCTTTATTTTTGTGTTTTTGGGTTTGTGCTTTGTGTTCTGATTGTGTCTTTTGTGTTTTCCTTTTCCTTTGTTAGTGTAATTATCCTATTTGGAATTTAGATTCTCCTGTTGGGAGTTAGGTATTCTCCTATTGGGAGTTAGATTTTATTATCCTCTTTGGGATCTAGATTCTCTTTTTTGGAGTTTTTTTTTTATTATCGTGGGTGCGTTGTGGTGTTTAGGCTCCTCCGGGATGTCCTATCACTAGATTCGGCTTTTGGCCGTACTCTATTTGTAATTATGTGTGTTAGTTATAAAATTTCTATCTTTTCGGAAAAAAAAAAAAGATTAATATATCTAATTTTTATGCATATATATTAAATTAATCATGTCTTGATGAGTGATGAGCTTTGATCATCTATATTATACATATAAAATAATTAAATAATTTTATTTATATTTATAATTAAAAATAAATTATCTATTAATATTAATTTAAAAAATATAAGTATTTAAACTAACTTAACTACAAAGTAGTTATCTGATATACATTAGAAAAATATATAATATAAGATAGTAAGTCGTGTAAGTGAATGTACCAATTTAAATATAAATAATAATATATTTTTAAAAAGGTATTTAAAAAGTAAAACAATTATAATTATTTAATTTGAAATATAATTTTATTAACAAGTACATGTATAGTATACGGGTATTGTACTAGTAACTTATAATACTTTATTTACATCTGTATACATACATAAGATCGAATACTAGTAGTAACAAATAATTGAAATGAAACCAATAATTGTTTTTGCGTTGTTATTTGTTTTAAATATTATATTTTGTTGATAGATATAGTAATCAAATTATGAAATACATACCATTATAATTTTTTTCTTAATTTTAAAATATATTTTCTTATAAATATATTAATATTAAAATAAATATCAATCTTTATAAATAATTAGTACATAACTCGTGCGATTAATGAGACACTAATAATAATTTATATAATATAGATTAGTATAAAAATAGTTTGTAATAATATTAATTTATTTCTTTTTGTTTGTATTTAGGGTTAATTGCAGATAAAACCCTAACCTTTTGTTAAATTGCAGATAAAACTCCACTTTATAAGTTTGGCAAAAAAAATACTAACCTTTCATAAGTGTTGCAATTATGTTTCAACCGCCACCCGCAGCCAGCCAACTTCGCCGAATGTTGAAAATTTTTACATGATCTTGTAGCTCTCCTCCGTGCCGACAACATATCCGAGTTTCACAAAAAAATTCTGACGATAAGGCTTCCAATTTCCCAGTCAAAACTTGTAGATCTACAAATTTTATCCGGCTCTTTCGCAAATTCCCGGTGACTCGCTTTGACCCACGTGAATCCGAAGGTACCGTTGAACTCCTCTTGCAAAGCCGCATCTAGTGACGTCCACCTTCGCCGGAACTGGTGACTTTTTCCGGTGACAACTTTTCCGGTCATCTCCTTATCGTCGGATTTTTTTCGTGAAACTCGGATATGTTGTCGGCACGGATGAGAGCTACAAGATCATGTAAAAATTTTCAATATCCGGCGAAGTTGGCCGGCGGCGGGTGGCGGTTGAGACACAATTGCGACACTTATGAAAGGTTAGTATTTTTTTTGTCAAACTTATAAAGTGAAGTTTTATCTGCAATTAACCCTCGTATTTATGATATATAATAGTTCAATATATAATTTAATTATATATGTATTCACCCGTTGTAAAAAAGTTGTTATTTTTAAAATTTATGTTTGGAATTAAGGAATTTAAAATTATAACACGTTCTTATCAATAAATAATACTAAAAAAAATACTTCTCTCCTATAAAAACTGGATTGACCCGCTCCCTATGTTTTTCTTTTAATATTTTTTATTAAAAAATATGTATTATATATAAATATTTATTATAAGATACACCCTTATTGACAATTTAATTTAATGTATACAATTTATAAACAGAAAAATTATTTCTATTACTTTTATTTATATTTATATGATAAAAATATTATATCTATAATTAAAATTTAAAATTAATTACCTGGTTAAAAAATTGATCCAATTATCCAATCGCTTAAACCGGTAACTCGATGACCAGAAGCTTGCCCGAATCAATTCCCGTACGGAATTTAAAATTATAATTATTATTTTTATATTACATCAACTATAACTATTACAATTTGCATTTCATATTCATGCACAATTGTATAAATAATTATATCATACTGTTCAATCATTCAAAGTCCAACTGGAAAGGTTGATTTGCATTGCACAGGCCCAGTTAATGGTATGAATCCCATTTGGCCCAATAAACAAAACTAAAAACTGAACAGAAAATTAATAATTGAGAAAAGTTATTATCAGTGATTATAATGGATTGCAACTGAACAAGGTTAATTGAATAAAAGATAAATATTTTTACAGTTAGTTCTTATACTCATTGAATTAATTAAACAGTGTTTATATTATTGTCTAAAATGTTTGACAATATCCTTAACTTGGTCCACCAAATAACTTTAGTTTTTATAAAAATTGATTGTGTATTCTTGAACTCGTATCTTTTGATCTATTCAACTAATACTAATTATAAAAATAATCGAATTCAATGTTTTCAAATCTAGCCTAGTTAATGGCCTGGACTGACCTCCGGTTCACTAAATTAGTTGCATAATCTAGTAATTAATTTAAAAAATTTAAGGTCATTTATATACTACTTTTATCAAATATATATAAAAATAAATAATATCTACATAAATAAATTTATATTTTATACTTTAAAGTTTTAATGTTATTTTGTTTCATTATAAATACTTAACTCATATATATATGTAGATAATTTTATTTTTAAAATAAATTTTGTTCTAAAATAAATAATATAAAATAGCTGGGTCAGACTGAGTTCACCGGCCCAATCAATGCTAGGGTTTTTGACTCAAAAACAAGGTCGATCGACTTGCTTGTTAACCTATTCAAAGAGTCCATCAGGCAAAATTTGGGTATTTGTTAACCCTCGGTTTAAATAAAATAAAATAAAAAGAATACTGAAAAAGGGGGAAAAATCAATCTATATATATAAAATTACTGGTTGTTAGCATTTAATAAAACTTATTTAATTTTACCTTTGTAGCAATACAACTATTTCCCTCCAAATGTCGTTATTTTTGGTTTATTAGATTATCAACACACTAATTACTTCAAAATTACAAAAATTATTTTAAACTTTTGATTACTGATAGTTGACCATATAATGTGTTGACCGTATAATGTGATTAGATGTTATTATTGTGGTTAAATTTAATTTTTTTTTAAAAAAATAAAAAATATATTTGAAATTTCTAAATAAATAATAAAATAATTAAAAAAAATAATACCAAAATATACGTATGATAAACACAATTTAAAAAAAAAATATTCCAGTTCTTTTAATTGTAAATTTGGCCTGCAAAAAAAAAGTGAAAGAAAAATTATTAATCATTATATGGATACAAATAATTCACAATACTGTATTTATATTTGTACAAATGCACATGGTGGAATACTAATTTGTGGTTATTGAGAACCACAATATATATAATACTTATTTATTGGAGATATTGCTGAGTCACTCAATAAACCATAGCCAAGACTTGTTTTATCCAATGAAAGTCCACATGGCAAAATTTGATTCTTCACAACCAATCCATGCTATCTTAATTGCCCCACCACAAAATCATCTGCCAAAAAAAAAAAATAAATAAATAAATAATCCAACATTTTATTTTTGGTGCTTGAACTTGAGATACTCTGCCCAAAAATTAGCAGAGGAAAAGAGGGAAAAAGAAAAAGAAAAAAGATAGAAAATAATGGCAGCAACAATGGCTACTGCTTCAACTGTTGTGGGATTAGGCACTTCCCCTTTGTCTTCTCCAAATAAACTAAACCTCTCCTCAGGTACTCTTTGCTAAAATGATATTAATTCTTTAATTTATATCATTTATTTATTAAATTTTTTCTTTAGTTACGAATTTGTTCATGACAAAAAGCTTTTATCATTTGTTTTCATTTTATTATGAAATTTGAGATTTTTTATTTTTTAAATAAAGTTTGTCTATTTTCTTAGATCATTTACATGTGAGTGATTGTTTGGAAGTAAACATAATGTAGTTGAAACAATGTAAAAAAGAATGGGTATATTGTAATTTTAAGTTAGTATGTGGTAAAAACCGGTGTTAAACTTATTAATTATCCGTAGGTGTTCTATTAGACCAACAAAATAATCAATAAAATACAATATTGTAGTTGAAACAATGTAAAGAGAATGGGTATTATTTGTAATTTTAAGTTTTAAGTTAGTACGTTGTAAAATCAAATTTAACTTCCCCTCTTAATATAATTTGAAAACGTATTGAGCTTAAATGGCTGCCTCGCACGCTTCGAAAGCTTACTTGGCAGCATTACATGTTTCGACTTTTGGTTCGGATATCTCCTCCAACTCCAAAATAAATAGGATTCTTAACTCCAAAAATAAACAGGACCGTGTAAATATAGGATTTTTTGCTTAATATTATAATAAAAAATTTAGACGTAATTCACGAAATATTAAAATAAAAAATAAATAAAATTTTTTGCTTAATATTATAATAAAAACTTTAGACGTAAATTATTTTATGTTTTATATTTTTTTTTTCAAACAACCCGTATAATACACGAGTGTCGTACTAGTTATTCATTAATAGTAAATTTTCTAAAATCTTCTGTTAGGCCTAATTTTTCATTAGACCGATATAATTTATGTGCAACAATTAATATTTTTATTATAAAATAGTATTTATAAAAAGAATATAAACAAAACTATGACAATTGATAGAATTAGTATATACTTTTGTTCACAAATCATGACAGATCGACTTGGTTAAGCCGTCTCACTTATTAACTTATGATTCGTTATAAATTGCTATTTTTATTTCCTTAATTTTTTTTCTCAGGATTCGTTAAACCTTTCGTGATAGCTAGGAACCCTCCAAAGCCATCACGAGCCTCTCGATTTAAAATCACATGGTAAAATAATTTTTTGTTTATTACTAAATATAAAAATAAATTAAAAAAAAAATCCAATATGTATATTTATTTATTTATTTTTGCAATTATAAATTATGAACCAAATTATTTAATTATTTTCTTGATCCAACTTACTAATAAAATCCTGATTTATTAAGCGAAGCTTCCAGCGGGACTGGCTCCGAAGAGACTTTAACGTGATCGGCTTCGGCTTGATCGGCTGGATTGGGCCGTCAAGCATCCCAGTCATCAACGGCAACAGCTTGACTGGGCTTTTCTTCTCAAGCATTAGCACTGAGCTGGCCCATTTCCCAACTGGGCCGGCTCTCACTTCCCCCTTCTGGTAAACCTTTATTTCGTGGCCCATCAATATTTTTACAACAAGATCAAATAGGCAAATAGTAAGTTTTGATGCACCATAATTTTTTATTAGAATTTCTGTTGAATTTTAACATTATACCAACAAATTTTCAAATGATTGGAATTATTGATTATATATGTAAATGTATAAATGAATATTAAATTCCATTATTGATTAATTTTCATTTGTGTTTTTCATATGACAACCCTTAAGTGTTGATTATGTAGTACTTAAGAGAGTTATTTTGCGGTACAATACTACAATTAGTTTTGAGTTTTGATTTTGTGCAACAAATTTGCAGGTTGTGGTTGGTGTGCTGGCACCTGGGGCTGTTTTTGACCCTTACATTTGGGCAAATTGGCTTCAAAGGAAGGACTGAAAATTACTTCTGAGTAATTACTTTTATTATCATTTATCAACTTCATTATGATATAAATGTGTATGAAAAAATGCTGTTATTGATAATTATTAATTAATTGCATCTTTTCTTCTGTACCTGAGGCCCTTATATTAGGTTGTCAAATTGTTTGTCAAGTTGACTCGTTCTGTTATTAAAAAATTCACACATACATTTAAACTGAAATGTCATACTGCTAAACACAACATGAAAAAATATAATTTTTCATAACATAAATATGAATTTTTGTTTTTCTAAAAAAAATATATCAAGCCGACTTGCCTAACTGTAAAGCTAGCTACCTTGCATAAATATTTGTGTTTATATTATAAAATATCATACATTTACTTAGATNTAAATATGATATTTCATAATAGAATTATGTATATTTATCAAAAAAATATGATCATCTAACTCTGTTTAACAAACTTAGTCGAACTAGTGGTAACTAAACAAAGATATATAATCAAAAGCATTTATATATTAATTAAATAAATGACTTGAATAACACTACAAATTATCGTCTTAACTATATTTTATATTTAAGGTCGTATGTTGGAGAATTGGGCCAGGTGAACAGTGGAAACATTTGTCATCTGAATCTAGTATTCTAATGTAATTTGAGGAATGTTATTTCCTAAGCCTCAAATTAATAACTGCCCTTTTATTATAAAAAACAAGGAGTATTTTATTTCTATAGGTGACTAAGTACATGAACACAATAAATTCACAACACAAATGTATTTGGTCAACTCAAATAATTACTCTTTTATATGATCTCACAATTATTTTCTTCTAAATTTTTTAATGTGTTGATCATGTGCAGAAAGATACATAATGAATGATCAATTATTAGGCCCAGCTATCATTAGGAGAAGAACCTTATTAGATTCTGTATTTATTTTTTTTAAATATTATAGAGAGGAATAAGGGAGATGAGAAGAATAATCCACGTACAAAATTGTGTTGGTACATGATTTAACTTATCTTTGCTTTTGTTTCATTGAAGGTTTATTTAATATATATATATATATATATATATATATTAATAAAATATTATCTATTAAATTTAATATACTACCCACCATAGAAAATAAACCAAATTAATCTACATAATGGCTACCATAATTAAAAAAATAATTAATATTATAGTAACTGATGTAGCTGAAGATATTAATTAATATATTATAAATGTGTTTATGTTGGATAGATGAACAATCTATACTTATATAATAAGGGGTACCATTTACGAAATTTAGTAAGTTGAAAAGTCAATGCAATAAATGTCTTACTATTTTGAGCAATATAATATAATATCATATTTATACTTATATAAAAGGAGATTCTATTTACTACATTTACTATCCATAAAAGTCAACTGCATTAAATGTCATTACTATTTTGGTATTATAATATTTTATTTATTTAATTAATTTATTTATTTGTTTTATTTTAAAAGGATAAGTATAATAAAAAGATTTTAAAATAAAAAAATCAAATAACAATAAAAATGTACACTTTGACTTATTTGATTATATTTGGTATTTGATTATACCAAATATATTCCTATTTAGTATATACATTAAATACTTACTAAAGTATTTATTTGTTTTATTTGTCAAAGTTAAATATATATAATATTTTATTTATTTAATTGATTTATTTATTTATTTTATTTTAAAAAGGTAAGTATAATAAAAAAAATTTAATAATAAAAAAATCAAATACCAAATAAAAATGTATACTTTGACTTATTTGATTATATTTGGTATTTGATTATACCAAATATATTCCTATTTAGTATATACATTAAATACTTACTAAAGTATTTATTTGTTTTATTTGTCAAAGTTAAGTATAGATTTGTTTATATTATCAAATCATAAAAAAATATTAAATCCATATTGTAAAAAAAAAATTCATATAATTTTATAACAATTCTACTACACTATTTAACAATATTCCTTTTTTATTATATAATAAAATAATAATTAAATATTATATGGTGAACAACAATAAGTAAAACTGTTACTTTCTCTTATATCAAGGAATAAATTTATATGTTAAAATTAAATTTTTATTAGTATAAATGTTTACTGAGATAATATATTAATTATTTTACAAGTTAGCCCTAACATGCTCATATTTAATGTTTTAAAAGATGTAGAAAAAAACTTATAATAACTTTATTGTTTTTTAGACTTAAACGTTGATTAAACAAGGTAAAATTCCTAATTTTTTAGACTTAAACGTTGATTAACACTATAGATTGAGAGTCTATATTTAGTAAAATTCCTAATTGTAATAAAAAAATTAATTTTTGTTATATTTTAGAATATCTTTAAATTCATTATAAAAAAAAGAAAAAAAAACTATAATGAAATAAGCAAGTCAGCTATATATCGATTTGTTGTACTCCTCAAATCACATTCACAATTTGGCTACAAGGAAAGGAAACTCATTTATTAAAATATTATTTTGTCAGTAGTCTTAATATACAAGAGACTTTAAGACTCCACTTGAATATTATAAAAGTTTTATTGAACATTGTACAATTTTCTTGCGTATTATAAACTTTTATTGAATATTGCATCTTATAATATAATATTCTCCAAATAAATATATCCCGTGCTTCGCACGAGTCACGTACTATATATATCCCGTATATTTTTTTTATTCATGTATATAATTATAAATCTGGATAAATAGCCTTAAAATTGTGCACTCCGTGCATCGCACGGGCTCTGTACTAGTTTGGCCTAATAAGACATGCTTTATTTTAGTCAATTGAAATTTTCTATATGCTCAAACTAGATGAAATCAATGTAAATAGTGCATATCACAACCAACTTCTATGTATACTTTTTTTATTCAATTTTTTATTTTCCAAAATTACAATGCTTGTCGTGAAGTGACAATCATATTTTCCAAATTTAGAATTATCAATAACCAATTCTAGTTGGTGGCATCGCAGTCAAATTCATGTTATGTTAAATAAATAATAATAAAAAAAAGGAAGTCGGTTGGATCAATTAGCTCGCGAAAAATTTGATTTTATCTGGTTTTATCGAATTTTTATCGTTGTATGTTAATTAATTAAATAGTAAAAAGTCGGTAAAAGCACTGCTCTCACCAGTAGATTCAAATCTTTCTGATAAAATTTATTGTTTTGATATACCTTTTATTTTAATTAGTTATTTTCATTAAAAAAATTAAATTGTAATTATTGAATTAACTCCTATATTGATTTTGATATGCCTGTAATTTTAAGGGTATTTAATTAGATCCATTGTTTTTTCTTGATTAGATTGAATAATCAAATTAGCTCTCTGGAATAGCTATATTGTTAAATTAGTTCCTATAGTTTGTTTGTTTTTTCAAACAGTGATTGATTAATTGCTTTTATTGTGAAAGATGCATTCAACAAGCTTGAAATGAGTAATCTATATCTATATATATATAAAGAGGTTGTTGGAAAAATACATTAATAGAAAGTTTGACCAAATAAATATAATGTTTGACTTACTATTAATGGAAAGTTCAAAAAGACACATGTGAATCTTTAGTAACAAAATCTAAATCCTATTTTTTTGGTAACAAATTTGGAGATTCTTATGGCAAAATTTGAATCCCATATTTTTCGTATCTTATTTTATTTTTTTACCAAATTTTAAATCATATTATTTTTGGTAACAAATTTGGAGATTCTTATGTAAAACCGTGCAAATTGGATACAAATTTAGGAAGCAAATAGTTGTATAATTCTTAACCAATTCTTCCAATCTTATTGAATAATTTCTTCTTTCAAAAGAATTGTGTAAATTGGATAAAGCCACGTGCAATTTTTATTTTAAAATAAAACTGATATTTGGACGGAATGTACATTCAAAATCGTGTCCACATTTTTTGGTAACAAAAACGGTTCATCATTGATATTTAAAGTCACCTTATCCAATTATTTAGGAAAAATTATGTGCAACTTTTCAAAATTTAAATACATCGATTTTTTTGGATTGTTATGTTTTTTCTTAACCATGTTTTACCGAGATTTCGATAAGTTTATCATATTTTTTAGGAAAGAGACAGTTGCATAAACATTGACAATTTATTTCAATTTTTTATTAGAATTATTTTCAATTCAATTTGTTTGGTACAAAAATTGGTGCAATGTTAGAAAAATTTGGTTGCATTTTTAGAAAAAATTGATGATTTTTTTTATTTGGTTTAAAAAAAATCAGATCAATTTGTTTGATAAAAAAATCGGTTTATTGGTAGGAAAATTGGTTTCATTTCCGGAACTAAGTAATGATTCTTTTCAATTTTTCTTAATTGAAATTTAGAATTAGATTTAAAATAAATAATGAGTGAAAATCCCTAAAAAAATTTACTCTTTTTTGTACTTTAATTTTGTTCAATAAATAATATCTTTTAGTTTTTTTAAAAAAATTTGTGACTAATAACTAATAATATGCAATTTTGGAAAAATTCGAACACCTATGTAGTACTTTACGTGCCAAAGAATCAAATCAATAATATTGTACATAAGAAAGTGTTTAATAACATATAAATTTTATTTTTATGAAATTTTTAATGACAAGAGACAATTTAAATAAAAAAATATTTTTTAAAGAATATATATATAATAAATGCTCCCGTACATCGCACGAGCACCATACTAGTATGATCATAAAACTTGTAATGGTAAATTAGTGCTTGTTAAAGTGGATCCATTTTATCGCCTATATGAAGATGTAAATGTAATGCAGATTTAATACAATAACACAAACATGTAATGGTAAGTTGGTGCTAGTGAAATTTGACCCACTTTGTATTAATACATTAATAAATTACTTAAAAAAACACAAAACATGTAACATAATGTAATGTTGTCGTGAGACGGCCTAATGATTAGATGATAATACATACTTCCAAAAAATCATATTTAATTTATACTATAAAATATCATGTTGGTGAAAGTGGATCGGCAAAATTTTAAAATTGGTCTTATAATTTGGTCACTGTCCAAAAAACCACCCCGATATTGACCACTTTCAATTTAGGTCATATAATTTATCGATTTCATCAATTTTGATCCTTTTCTATCCGCACCCTGAATTAAAAAATGACGTGGCATGACGTGTCAGTTTTTTAATGTTACATTGCGTGATTATGATCTACGTGGCACGTCAATTTTGGTCCTATAATTTGTCGATTTCATAAATTTTGGTCATTTTTTTCATGCCACGTCACCTTTTAATCCAGGGTGTGGATAAAAAATGATCAAAATTGATGAAATCGACAAATTATAGGACCTAAATTAAAAATGATCAATATTGAGGTGGTTTTTTGGATAATGGCCAAATTATAAGACCAATTTTAATATTTTCCCAACGTGGATCTACTTTTTCATATATGAGATGTAATACATAATAAAAATGCTTCTAAAAAAATGTAATGGTAAATGGATGCTGGTCGAAGTGGGTTTCCCTTTTTTTTTTTAAAAAAAATAAAATAAAATAAAATTTGTAACACAATTACTTGTGTGATGAAATGTAACAACTACGCGTATCGACCCATCATTTTAAAAATTATCGACCCATCATTTTGAAAAATAAAAAATACATTCAGTTATGTGAATATATTCATACTATATTCATGTTAGTTTTTAAAATGTATGCCGATTGTTTATGAAATTATTTATATTTATTTAAATAACTAGATCAATACACGTGTATTACACGGGTGATTGATAAAATAATTAAATATACAACGAAAAAAAATGAAAAAAAATTTATATATTTTGTTGAAGTTGAAAAAAATAAATAAAGAACAATATATAACAATTCATAATAAAGATCCACTAAATAAATTAATAACACTATTTTAACTTATGAAAACTAACTTATATACATTATTAATTTATTTTATAATATTTTAATTTAAGACACATAAGAGAATAATATATGGACAAAGCACAAAATTGGAAAGTAAGATTATATGCACATTATAGACAGAAGATAATTTTTTTAATATGGAATAGTATTAAATATGTGTATATATATGACAATACGAACCTAAACTTTTTGCCTTTTGGTATAAAAAAAATTAATAATTTTTGTTTAAGTCATATTACAGGACATGGTATTTTTCCACATAAGATTACAAAGCATGTAAAACTGTCACTTTGACTTATCGCGTTTTGAAATTATATATAACGGGGATACTGCCAATATTTAGACTGCATAATATCAATAATGGGCCCTATCCTATAGTATTATCAGTTATGTAGGAGTATTATGGAAATTTCTAATTCCCAAATCAAAAAAAGTTCAAAATCATTCAAAATAAGTGGCTATATTTCGTAGCCGTTATAACAGGCCCCCCAAACTTCAGTTTATTTTGTTTCATTTTTTTTTTTTTTTAATTTCATTTTGTATTGTTGATGCAACTATGCATTACCCATATTACCACAAATACATTATACAACGTTTAATCTCAAAACATCTACATTGTTTTGGATCCAATTTTACTTACCTGTCATATAAATGAAATCAAGTACTGAATGGCTTAAATGATATCCTGTGAAAATAGCTAAATATATCCCAACTTTTTACCCATTTTTTTAGTGGAAACTTATGAAAATAAAATGTATTTTTTTTAAATTTATTCTGGGAAGTGGATGACTTGGTGATGTGCATAGCTGTTTTTAATTCTTTTTGGGTATTGGGCATTGAAGAAATATTTTTATTTTTATTTTCTTGTGTGGTCCTAGAAAAAATAACTGAAATATCCATATGTCAATATTTGATGAAACCGATGCCTAAAACCGTACCATAACTAAGAAAAAAGTTCCATCAAGCTTGAATTTCTTGATTGGGAAATATTACCAAGTAACATTTGACTTTGAGGTTGGCTAGGAAGTAAACTAATTTATCTAGGCCGACAAAATCTTAAATTCAAAAGTAATATGCAATATTAGGTTAGTTTGATTTAATCAAGTGAAAATAATACACTTGATAGCAATGGTGAGACTTGTTTGAGTGGTTATTAGGCTTGTAAAAGAGCCGAGCTAAGCATGAGCTCAAACTCTAGCCATTAACGTGCCGAGTTTTGTTAAATAAATGAGTCAAAAATTGAGCTCAAATTCAACTCGTTTATCATTATAACGAGTCGAGTTCAAGTCTTAACGAGCTCTTATCGAGCTTTAACAAGCCAAACTATAAAAAATTATATAAAAAATCTATTTTCGAGTTTTATTGAGCCAAGACAAACATGACTTGTTTACCAAACGAGCTTTAAATGAGCTCGAGCTTGGCTCGTTAAAGCCTCGAACACAAACAGAACTCGAGCCTTAACGAGCCGAGTCGAATCAAACTCATTTAATTTAACAAACTAGTGATTAGCAATTGAAGTTCTGAAACACGTAGTTAAATTCACTTCACCACAAGCACATGTTAACAAATATTTGTATTTGTTCATCAATCTAGCTGAAAAGTTGAAGAACATAAATTGATTGAATTAGCCGAAATTACTCACAACCGATAAATTAATTAATTAATTTTGAGATGTAGCTGATATATAATAATTGAAAAAAATCAGTTGATATAATAAAAGTGTTTGATATAATTAAATAATTAAATTATTAAACATTTGAAACAAAATTTTTAATAATTTTAATTGTTTAAATGTAACACGAAAAAAATGTGAAAGCTCGAGTTTTTCTAATTCTATCAAACTTATAGGAACTCAAGAAACTTATAAGCTAATTTAAGTATATGTATATATTTCAACTACGTACATATATAAATGGTAAGGTTGAGATTCACGCAGAAATCCTTATTCTCCATACTCGAAGCTAGAGCTATTATATGAAACGAGTCACTTCTGAGCTCGAGTCTACTTGTTATTGTTCAAAATATGAATTTTTATGCAATTGACAATAATTCAACTCGTTAATATTAATAAACGAGTCAGATTTGAGTTCAAGCTCGTCTATCTGCTTGTTTTCGAGCTCGACTCGACTCCTCAATAAAAAGGTTGAACTTGAATATCAATAGCTCGACTCGTTTAGTTTACATTGTAGCTAGAGCCATTCAAACTGGTTTGTTATGAAATCTATATTGCAATTGCATGTAATATGTTTGGAATAAATTGCAAACTTCGAGGTGGATGGAAAATATATATATTACAACTTAAAAAACACAAGAATGATACTTCCATATACTATAGGGGCTTGCTTGCAAATTCAGTCGATTACCTTTTGATTGAACATGAATATATAACGGCCAAGCAAATGTAAATGCAAATAAGTCAAATTTTGCAACTATTATATATCATCACATTATTTCATACCAGATCTTTTTTTTTTTTTTTTTCGTTTACCTTACGGACAATAATTTATATAATGTGTACCCGATTGGTCCTATTTTCTAGTCGTTGTAATGTTGCTTGAAAAATATTGCACGGAAAAATTGATGACTTATAATGTAAATTATTATTCACTGGCACAAGGATGGATCAATGGCCGTCCAACTGCATGAATGTCTACCAAATAGGTTGGAAGTTGGAACACCATACGTTAAAATACAACAAAAATAAATATTTTATAATATAAGTATTTAGTTTTATTAAGAATGTATTATTGGTCTTAATAGTCCGGTGTTGTATCGTACAAAAAATTATGTTCTATATATATTTTAGGTGCAAGTGAATTTATGTGATAGCTCTTCAGGAATTTATTGCCACATAATAACTAAGAAAAATACCACTCATATTAATTTTCTTGGCCGTATTTACCCTTTTTTTCTTTATCCCTAACATTTTTTTTTATATGTAATTTAAAATGTATGTACTTGAAATACTAGATTAAATTTAAAACCACAAGATCTTCCTAACAATTTATGAGATGTTTGTAGGAATTAGTACTATTGTTAGCTATCAATATTTTGTTAATATAGATTATGTCATATTTAAATAGAAAAAATAACACAAACAAATAAAATATATATGTTAAGTATATGTATACTTGTAAATAAATATAATGAATCGATTAGTTTGACTAACATTAATATGTATGGGAGGTATTAGTTTTAGTGTCAATGAAATTATTGTTGGGAGATCTTCAGGATGTACCAAGACGTGCTGCCATGTGGTAAATTTACTTTGAAATAAAAAAAAAAAATTATGCTGAAGACATTGTTAATTCTTGGAATAAATATATAATAATCATTTAATTAATAAATAAGTTCCTTTTAACGAGCATAACTTCCTTAAAAAGAAATAGGTTGACCCACATTAGAAGCAGGTAAATTTTGTTTGGACAATTGTTTGCTAATAAAATACTAAAAGTAGACATTATTTTATAGGAATAAATGTCGTGAACAACTAAAAATTTTAATGCTGCCTAGTTTTAAATGTTCGTACTTTATTATAAAAAATACATATTTATATGATTAAATATCATATTTTTTTATTATTTTCTTAAATATGACAAAGGTATAAAAGTAATGAGTAATGTGATTTTTTATTTCACTTAATTATTAGTCAGCCTACCGTGTGAACAAATGTGCAAAAATTATTAATGAGTAATGTGATTTTATATTTCACGCGTCACTATATCACAATCCCAAATAAGTAAAGGATAACCATATAAAAGGAATCTTATATAACCCAATTCAAATAATTAGTAACATCCCAATTTACAGTATTATCATCTAATTTAATTCTTTTATTACGAAGTGTGACCATCTTATTCTGGAATATTTAAATGATTACATTTACCATAGAAAATCATTGGACTTATTTCAGCTAATGATCCATAAAAGAATATTCCTATCTTCTAACGATTTCTACTTAAACACGAACATTTTTTTTATATTTTATAATAATTTAATTTCGACCTACATTGACATTTATCAAAATTATGCATTTCATCAATTATGTATGTTTTATACGGGTCGTATATATAATTTTTAATTCACACTTCTATATTACAAATTGTTGTATTTAATTCTATTAGTTTTTTTTACATATATATATGGCGGTGCCTACTGTACACAACATTTCAAAACAGGTCGGCGCCCACGTGTGTGCCATGTCATCTCTTCTCTTTTATATCACAGACCTCAACTGTTCTCTCTCTCAAATTATCTTTTTCAAAACTCTCTTTTTCTATGAAAAAGATTAGCAGATTCACTCCTTGAAAACTCCTCTCTCTCTCTCTCTCTCACACACACACACATCGGCATCGCCATTACTTTACACTTGAAGATGAAGCCTTAGAACAGTTTGCCTCACCTCGCAACTAACCCTTCACATGATTCTTCCCCTCTTTTTTCTTCTCTCTCTTTACCCTTTTTCCCTCTCTGCAACTCTGAAAATCAGAGCCCTCAACTTTTTATTGGCTCTAATTTGTATGCCCGTCAATGTCAGAAAGACACCTCCACATTAATAATAGGGTACGTTCAAATTCTCGCCCGGTGTCTCTCTTTTCTGAAAGCCCCTTCTTTTTTGACTGATTTTTTTTGTTTTGGTTTTTTCGAAAAAAGGAGCAATCTTTGAAGTTTAAACAGCTGTTTGTGTAGTTTTTTTGTCTTTAGATCTGTTGAATTTTCATGGGTTCTTTTTATTTCGATGTAATTAATGGGATTTGATATGTTCTGAGTTTCCATTTTGGCATTCAATACACATTATTGCTCCGCGAGTGATTCTTGGAATACTTTGAACAACATTAGAATTACTGTTACCAAAAAAAGAGAAGGGTTTAATTATTTGAGAAATGCCAAGGAATATTCCAAATTCGGATGGAAAAATTGGAGCAAGAAAAAGCAGAGTGAGGAAAAGGGTTTCCTCATCATCATCTTCCTCGGCATTACATCAAAGCTGTCGATTAAAACGAGCTTTTTTGGTGGGGAAAAAGGCGGGATCAAGCACGCCAGTGCCAAGATGGAAAACGATGGGCTCGAAATTACCTTCAACGGAAAATGATGTGCCAGTCGAGCATTCAATGGCGGCGAATAACGGCCAAATTGCTAAGGGATCATCAACGGTCTCGGCCAGGAAACTGGCCGCCGCTCTTTGGGAGATTGATGGTTTGAGTGAAGTAGGAATTTTTAGAAAATATAAGGATTTTGAGTGTTCTAAATTGGGATCAAAGGCTCTTGTTTTGTCTGATCTATCAAGTAGTCATGTTTCTGAGGTGGGATTGCAATTTAGTTGTGAATAAAATGATTTTTTCTTTATAATTTTGATCAAGAGGGTGTTAGAATTCTTTATGCAGATTGTAATTTTAATTGTTTTTTTTTTTGCCTTTAACATTTTTTTTTTATTTTGGAAATTTGCAGATGATGGATTTATCAAAAGCAGGCAGCCATAGAAGAGGAACATCATCAGCAAGTTCTCAGAAAACTGTGCATACTGATTGTGATTTGGGCAGTGGCAAGTCTATCCATGATTGCTTGGTGGAGGTATCATTTGTGAATAATTAATTGTTTTTAAGTACACTGATTATTCTGTTAAAATGAGCTTTCTTCAGATGGTTTGAGCATTTAATTGTATGATTTTTATGGTGGAAAATTGTTTTCTGGTTAATTTGAGATATGAGAGCACACATCACAAATGCTGATGTTAGGCTGACTAACCGTTAGGAAGCCATATTGAATTTGGAAGTATGTGTATATGTTAGAAGTATACAACTTTCTAACCATTAGGCTACCTAAAAGAAAACCTATCGAAGTCCCATATTGCAAAAACAGCCGAGTTTTGACCGAGATCTCATTCTATTCTTTATTTATTTTTTCCTTTTTATTGATAGGAGAAGCTATTTAATAGTTTTTTTTTTTTTTCCTAATTCTATTTTTTTACTATTGAGGGATCTAGTTCATTGAACGGTTTTATTGTCCTTTTCCTAAAGATATATATTTTCTTTTTATTCATTTGCATTTGCTATTATTGCTTTTGGAGCTACTCTTGTTAAGAAATGGACAAAAATGCTCTGTTAATAGGATGGAGCAAAGAACATGGCTTGTTTTCTTATATGCAACCATCAAAGAACATGTCATAAAACTAGAACTTCTTCAATTCTTTCAGTTCAAGATCAATTTCAAGAAAAAAACGGTTAAATTCCCCTGTTTTCTCGTTCGTTTTTCGAACCAAAGATCACATTTTTAACTTCAAATTTCAAATTTCAAACACTAAAAATGCAGATCGATCATGCACAGAATCCGGCTCGAAGCCCATCTAAAGGGTCAAAGAACCATCTCAAGGATGTCTATAATGGCCTCGTGACCTCCAAAGAATTACTCAAAGTGATGGCTCGGATTTCAAGTCACGACACAACAAGCATTTCCCTTTTCTCGGCCCTCAAATTCGAGCTCGATCGAGCCTGCGCCCACGTCGCCAAATTAATCCAGGAACAAAACCAAAACCGAAAAACCGAAATCGAAACCCTATTCAAACACTTTCAAGAAGAAAAAGCCCTCTTGAAATCGAGACATCACGACAAAATCCGTCACGCGATTTCTTCCGCAAAAATCGAGCTCGAAAAAGAAAAGAAGCTGAGACAACAAACCGAAAGACTCAACAAGAAACTCGGGAAAGAATTGTTCGAAACCAAAGAGTTGCTCTCTAAAGCGGAAAAGGACCTCGGGTGCGAAAAACGGGCCCGCGAGATACTCGAGCAGGTGTGTGATGAGCTGGCACGCGGCGTAGGTGAGGACAAGGCGGAAGTCGAGGAAATAAAGAGGCAATCAGCAAAAGTTTGCGAAGAAATTGAAAAAGAGCGGGAAATGCTTCAAGTGGCGGATAGTTTGCGCGAGGAAAGAGTTCAGATGAAGCTCTTGGAGGCTAAGTATCAATTCGAGGAGAAAAACGCGATAGTTGACGAGTTGAGGCACGAGCTCGAATCGTATTTGAAGTCGAAAAAAGGCGAAGAGGAGAGAGAAACGGGCTGCGGGTCCCCAAGCTATGATAAAATTCGCGAGCTGCAGAAATATTTACACGAGACTTTGCCGTGCACGTACAAATACGAAGATAAAGGGAAAGATGAGGTTAAAATAGTAAATAAATCCAAGAATGATGATGATGAAGATGAAGAAGATGATGATGATAGTGATGGTGATGATGATAGTGATCTTCACTCGATCGAGCTAAATGTTGATGATGTGAGCAAGAATTTTAAATGGGGCGATGCCGTGAGAAATCGAAGGAGTAGAAAAATTAGAAAACCGGTTAGAGAATGGGAATTTTCGAGCTCGAGAGGAAATGGAGAGGATTTGGATGAGATCGAGAGGTACAACATGATTAAGGATCTAAGGGACCATATTGTTTCGGGTTCTAAGATGAGTTCGACTCAAAACACGGTGAGTCCGAGTCAGAACGAGTTGGGTCGAGAGGGGGTTGTTTGCTCAAAGGATCAAAATAGGGTTATATGCCATGGCTAACATTTTTTTTATTCTTTTTAATTTATTTTATTAAGCTTGCATGAAGAGGAACTATATTGATGGCTTATCATATATTTTAAGTTTAGAGCGTAAACAGAATTTTGTTTTGTCTTATAGTTTTACTTAAGAAGTTCAAATTGTATAAATTATGATGATGCTACAGCAAAGCAATCATGGAAATTGTTACAATATCTAGTTATGCCTATTAATTATATAGCATTGAAATTCAAATGTTTGTTCTTTTATTATTATGCCTATATAGTATTAAAATNAAATATAAGATTATATAATTCAATTATGCAATTTACTTACCAATAATCCAACATTTAAAATCTATAAAATTAAAATGTATAGATACAATATGAACAATCTCAAACTCTCACAAAAGAAGAAAAACAGACAGATGGGGAGTTGCATTTATAATTATAAGGAAACAATTGGAATTTTTTGCATATTACAACTAAATTTGAGAATTATGGGTTTGCAAATGGGTGTTGATAACTTGATATCTAAAAACAGAAAAATCCAGTGATGTAATGTTCTGTTAATCTGGTACATGCATTAATTTTGGCGGGTCCAATCTCATTTTTAATAAAGTATCATATATATATGCGTGTGTCTGTACATGTTAACGAGTGTGAAAATGATTGCAAGTGTTATTTTGGACTTCGAATGAAAGATTTCGAAGGGTTATATTTAATGTGAATTTGAGAATTTTTTACTATGATCCAAAATACAGCTAACAAGGTCGAAATGCATTTTGGCATGACTGTATGCAATCAATCTCAGGTATATATATTCAGGTCGAAATTCATTTTGGCACGACTGTATGCAATCAATCTCAGGTATGTATATTCATAACGATGGAATTCAAGATGCGTATCGATGATTTCCATTTTGGTATAAATATTTTTCAACTAATTAAAGTGATGCAGTAAATAGCATATGATGGGGAAGTTCTTCAAGAACACATAACACAGAACAGTTTATTTCTTCATTCCAATCTGATAAAAAATTGATGTTTATCAGTCACACATACATATTAATACTAACCACCTATAATAAAAGCCCAAATACTTAAAAACCCAACACAACATAAATAAAGGTCCAAACACAATAAGCCCAATACACATAAATAAATACAAACACACATACTAAAATAAATATAATAATATCACACTAAAGATCGGAGCCGATCATGTTTGTCGAGAAATGCCAATGCACTCTCATCGACATCATTCTCCCCCGGTTGGAGAGGATTCGCCCTCGAATCTGCACGACTCTCATCGACAGACTGGTCATCGTGTAAACAGTCGAGTCTGGCTCCTCAACCATCAATGTTCGTGACCCTCTCGCCTTCCGGCACTGTGCCTGACGATGACCCGGCTCACCACATGTAAAGCAACACGGCCCACTGACCCGGCACTGGTGCTCAACCAATAAAGCCCGCTGATGAGACTCAGAAACAGAAGCGGGAGTAAACATATTCAACATATCCTGAATAGAGACACGCAATCCCCCAATATAACGAGAAATCAACTGTTCCTGAGTTTCACGAATATCAACCCGGGCAAGAAGTTTATAAAATTCCTCAGTATAATCATCCACACTACGTTGTCCTTGTCGAAGATTTTGTAAACGCTGATATAATGTACGGACAAAATTAAACGGCAAAAATTCCCGTTCAAGATACTTACGAAATTTCAACCATGATGTGATTTTCGGTTTGCCCTGGCGATGTCGCACGCCCTGTAATTGTAACCACCAAGCGGCCGCACGTCCCCTAAGTCGAGTGACCACAAGTGCGACTCGCCTCTCGTCCGGTACGCATTTAAAATCAAGGGCAGCCTCGACGGAAGCTAACCAATCAAGAAATTCACTAGCATCCAACCCACCGGCAAAATCCGGAATTTCAACGTGAAAAGAAGATTCCCAACGACTATTGGAATCCCCTTCAACTCCATACCTGCGAAAATGGGCCTCATGCCCAGGCCCACCAAAAGCACCCGCTGGCCCATAAGCTCTGCACAAATCGGCGTCGGCCCGTTTCCTCAACAATAGCAGGTCTCCGGCGACCCTGGTGCTGCCAGCCGCGGACATCTCCAGCGACCTTGTAGCGCTCTCCACCGCGCTGGAAATCGGCGCCTGCATCACGGAGGATCTCGCCGCTGATATGGTGCCGATCAGCGCGATTCACTGTAGCTCGTCGCGCCGCCACCGGTGGATGGCCATGAAAAATCGGAACCGGAAAACCATCTGCTGCACGGGGAGGAGGAGACCTAGGCAAACGGACTCCGACGGGCCTCTGTTACGGTTTGCGAGCGTCGCCTCCTACAGCCGCTCGACGGAATTCGCGCTCACCATGGGGCTGAAAATCGGGAACTAGGTTTTCCTCTTTGTGACGGTCTGCACGATTGAAGGCGGGGATCTCCTGTCCTCGAACGGCCTCCTGTGCACGACGATGAGGAAAATCAGGAATTGGAAAACTGTCATCATCATCCCGTTGGTTGTGGTCGTCGAAGTCTCTCTGGCCGTCAAACCCGTCGACAAAAGGGTTAACGTCGGACCAAGTGCCATCGCTGTCCTCATCGCCGAACTGATTCTGTGGGACCGATTGACGGGGCGCCCCGCCGAACCCTCGACCCCCACGACCACCTCGTGGAACCCCGCGACCACCGCGACCACCGGCAACATCACGATTGCGCACCATATCAGCAAGGGTAACACGAATATCGTCAATTCCAGTTGCAAGATCCGTCACCCGAGTGTCGAACAATTGCATTCGATCGTCCATTCGTTGGAGACGATCGTCAATTTCGGCATCTTATCGTTTCGATGGCATCGAGAACCATCCCAAATCTGATACCAAATGATGCAGTGGATAGCATATGATGGGGAAGTTCTTCAAGAACACATAACACAGAACAGTTTATTTCTTCATTCCAATCTGATAAAAAACTGATGTTCACCAATCACACATACATATTAATACTAATCACCTATAATAAAAGCCCAAATACTTAAAAACCTAACACAACATAAATAAAAGTCCAAACACAATAAGCCCAATACACATAAATAAATACAAACACAAATACTAAAATAAATATGATAATGTTACACTAAAGATCGGAGCCGATCATGTTTGTCAAGAAATGCCAATGCACTCTCATCTACATCATAAAGTTTATCTTCAAGAAATGGTTATGTATGTTCCCATTTTTTTATATTTTAACGATTCAAAAAAAATGTGTCTGTTGGGAAAAAGCAAGATCCAAAAAATTATGAGATAACATTTGAAATAGTGAATGAATATGAAATAAAAATATATTTAATGTTGATCTGATATAAACATAATAAAAAAATATTAAGTTGTAAGATGAGTTGTTAAAAAAAATGTGAATAGATGATGAAGATTATTTTTTATTGAAAAATATGTAATAATGACTACTTTTTTGTATTTTAAATGTGTGTGTGAAATTATAGAGGGAAAATGAGATGAAATGAATATTATTGGTTGTATATTCTTTTGCTTCATTGACACGTTGAATGAGATAAATTTTAACTGGACAAACTAAAGGGGAAAAAAATATTGCAACCTTAACTCTCAAGGACAAGCACGCGGAAATCAACTATTAAATTAAAATTAATGAAATTTAAAATTAAAATTAGNTATGGCACTCATCATTCCATTTCATCTACTTCACCGTAATATGATGGGCATACATTGGGTTTATATATTCAATCAAACAATAATTGTCACATGTGGATGCGTCATTTTCCAAGTATCATTATTATTATTATTACAATATCCCATATTAAGATTAAAAGAAAAAAAAAAGCACATATACTTACAAGCCCAATTTTCATTTGAAATATAATATAAATCACCAACTCTTGAGTACATTAAAGGTCACTTCATTTATCACAACTTGGTACATTGAATTAGAGTCACTTACAAACACCGTAGTTTGCCACAAAAATATTCAGATCCCACGCACAAAGCATTTTATAGGTGTTGTTTGTTTGTATGCACCAAACCCGAAGAGAAGAAGCATCCGATAATTTATCGNAAAAGAAAAAAAAAAAAAAAAAAGCTTTATGAAATGACGATTATCAACGAATTAGAAATGCACGAGGTGGATTAGACATGACAAATCTAGGAAAGTTAACGTGCATTTTTCGTTGCACGATATTTAGGAAAGTCAAAATGCATTTTACTTTTTTTGCAGAAACTGCGAATGTAACTTATCTGTTAAGTGAGACTCGAGATCACTTTTGTGAGCTTTCTGCTTTTCCAGTTAGTGATGAAGAGAAAGAAACCGGGCTCATTGGATGGTCTTTTACAAGAAGACTGAGTACTTCGGGTCGAGAATAATGGCCCACAACGTCAAAGTCGAATTTGGCTCGTACAATTTCCCCCAAATCTGTGCATGAGATAAATTGATTAGCAAACTGTAGATAAACTGATTAGCAAACCGTAAATAATTCTCGAGAAACCATTTATCATTTTTTAGCACAATTCGACACGATTAGTGGGAAAATCTGCAACGTTGGAAGTTAGCTAGAAATAAATTGAAGAAAGACCAAAAGCACTTGTTATAATTTTAGGGAAAATCATCAAACTTGATAAATACTAATGCTGTGTTTGGTAAAATGATAGCTTATAAGTGATTCTCGAGCTTACAACTTATGATTTATAGCTGAAATCTAGCTTATACGATAAAGATAAAAATGTATGGTAAAATTAGCTGATAAGCTAGCTAGCTGAAAAAAAATTTCAACGAGCTTTATTTGAAAAGCTACCCAAAGAAACTTATGAGATAAATTCAGGCTTTTTAAAAAATGTTCGTCCTACGAAACGATACTTATTTGAATACAGAAAGCTTATAAGATTTGAGGATGACTCAAAGTTACTTTTTTTTTTTTTTTNCTCCTGAGGGGGATATTATCACACTGCCACCCGAGCAAACAACAGATTCCGGCAGAAGTTCTTCTTCCGTGCCTGAAAATACATAATCCGGTGGCGGAGGATAATCTTTCCTCCGGCAAAACTGATTGGCCGATAATACAAAACAGCCGCCTTCAAGGGCAATGTGGGTCATTGATGCTTGCCACACGTCTCTCGAATCAGCTGTTGGGGCACAATATATTTCAACACCTGAAAAAAAAAAAAGAAAAGAAAAAATAAAGGGCACAAAAAGTGTAGATGAGTACACTGTTCATTTTGCACAACACTGAAAGGAAGTAAAACAAAGGCAAAAATACATTTATAGTCTTGTTGATTTAACGTCATAAAAGTTTTAGTCTCAAGATTCTAACTTTTCGCCTTTTGGTCCTGTGATTTAATATTTTGCTGCAATTTCAGTCATTTGAGAGTGAAATTGCAACAAAATTTTAAATTACAAGACTGAATTTGCAACAAAATTTTACATTACAGGACTTAAATTGCTAATCGAAAATCTGAGAATATGAAAATTTGTTGCAATTCCAGTCCTTCACCAAAATATCAAATCACAGGACCATGCAACCTTAGGACTAAAATTGCTATAGCGTTAAATAGTAGGACTAAAAATGCAATTTTGCCTAAAACAAAATTAGTTTCTTGTGCTTTAAACACTGTTTAATGATTATGTTCTCATTCATAATCAAATCAGAAACTAAGAGCAAGGGGGAGCTGGATTCGACTGGAGGCAAGATGTTTTTATTTTTCACTCCATTTCACAATTTCTTTTTTCTCTTACCAATAACATCAAATAGTGGGAAAATATTTATTGATATAGATTTCCCTACGAACTTCAGCTTTCATACACGTATTTCTAACTATTAAATCATTTAGAAGGACTATATTACTATTTTGATATCAATCAACTTACTTACAACTAGCATTATTAGTTATTACATTTTCATCTCACTACCAATCACTCCCAAAATTCATTTTCGTTTTTCTATCGCATTGTGTTCATACAAATCTCTCAAAGAAATGAAAGTAAAATTCGTAAGAACCTTGTCCACTCATATTTTTGACAAATTTGAATCTACAAACGCAACCATACTCATTTATTGCACTTTTTCAAGGATTAATTACACATAAAATGAGTGTTAAAAAACAAACCAACCTTTAGCATACATTGCTGTCCTTAAAAGTGGCATTCTGTTTTCCCAACAAATTGCAGCACCGATTTTCCCTATAGAAGTCTCGAAAACTGGAATTGTCGAACCATCTCCAAATCCCCAAATTATACGCTCGAGTGCTGTTGGCATGACTTTCCTATGCTTTCCAAGATAATGACCTTGAGAATCAAAAAATAAAACTGTACAATATAAGGTGTATCCATCTCTTTCTATAACGCCCATCACTAAATAAACCTTATACTTTCCAGCCATAGCAGCCAAGCGATCAACTTCGGGCCCTGAAGAATGCCATTAGAAAAAAATAACTACAGAATGTATAAATATAGTAAAGCTCCATATGAGAGGCAAGCAAAATAATATGGAAAACTTTATGAATGCGTATAAACAGGAAATTTACAATTTAATCATTGCGTATTCATGCTTAAGAACTTATCCACAGTACTCGAATCAAGGGTTGGAATATATTCTCAATAAAAATTAGAAGTATAATGGGTAAAGCAATCAAAGCACATCCCAAATGAAGAAACGACCAAATAAGACTAATCAAGTCACTCCAATGTAACCGTGAAACTTAACCGACACAAATACAAGAAATATCCGAACAAACTTTCTTGCTGACTGGACATGATATAGAGCTCGTACCAGGAACATCAATGGCAGAAGCATGATATTTACGGAATTCTTCTTTACCCTTAGTTGTTCGGTTTCCGATAGAAACACCAAATGTGGAACCACGTGGATAACCACCGATAAAAGCTTCAGGGAAAACAACCAACTGAGAACCAAAAGATGCTGCTTCAGCTAGTAGCCTTTCGGCTTTATCTGAAATAATAATAGATAAACAGAAGTTTTACGTTTAGCTCAAGTATAATTAAGGCTGAAATCTAGTATATGTGAAAGAAAAGGAGGAATCATGACAAGCAAATCAAATGGCATATAAAAATCAAGAAAGCATCAACGAGTACACACAATGCCATAGCTGGACTACTTCTAATCTAACAAAATTCTTCAGAAGATTCTTTCACCGTATGAAATGAAAATATCGCAAGATATATCGAACATTATTTGTTGGATATTGCAATTCATGTCCAATAAACTCGCTATAAGAGGAAAAATGTTGTATTCGAAATTCTTGGACAAGACCAGATATAGGAAAGTAATGAAAGACTGCAATGTAATTCATCTTCAGGAACATATATATCAAAACGTTAATTCATTTAACCCAAAAAGTTTCTCCATAGCCAGACATGAGATTGTGAAAGAGTGTAAACCTAAACATCCACCTTCCCTTTCTCACAATTCATTCCAATTAGAAAGTCTTTCACCAAAGGCTGCTGCTTTCTTTCTTTTTTCCTTCATTTTTCCTAATTTGAGCTAAACCCACGCGACAAAAATCAAACTTGAAAACAAAAACAAAAACAAAAACAGAAATACTTCAAATTTCGATACGGGAACTATCAGCTAAACTCGAGCAAAATTTAGGAAGAACCGAAATGGGAAAACTGAAAGTATTACCAAGAGTGGAGGGGGTGTCGTAGAAGATGGTGGCCGCCTGGACCACGGTGGCGCGGATGGTCGGAGCAGAGGCGTCGGTGCCCATGTCAACCTCGGCGAATAATGGTCCGTCGTTCGCGGTTGGGGTAGGGACCAAAGCCATGTTTCTGAGCTTTTCTACGCCGGCAATTTCTTCTGATGCTTTGATTTTGATACTGAATTTGAGTGTCGAAGAGAAGAGATGACGATGTAGGCAGTGCAAGGTGAAATTCTGACACGTTAATCAGGGGTGAATTAATTATTATTATTATTATTATTATTATTATTATTATTATTATTATTATTTGTTTATTATTTGACATGGAAATTTCTAGACATTTGTGGAGGTTTAATTTAAAAGAAAGTGGAAGAAGAAGACATAAATCTTGATTGGATATTAAAAGAAATTCAAAATTTCCTTAAAAATTTAAACATGGAAAAATTATTTTTATATGAGATAGAGTTGAGACTGTAAATAGATATTAGCGAAAAATATAATAATTAAAATTAATTTAATATAAAATAATATAATATTAATTAACAATGAGACTAAATATTGTATCTCATAATAAATGTTTTGTATATTATTTTTATATATTTAAGTGTTATAATATTGTATCTCATAATAAATAGTTATCATATAAATATATATAAATAATATTTATTTTTAAAATAAAAAATAGATAATAAAACATGACTAACAAAGCACATGTTAAATTGCACCAGAAGTTGAAATTTTATTTTTTCTACTACATAGATTTGCTACCACTACCACTCATTGTTTGTGAACTTTTGTTGGACCACTCTAACAGACTGGGCCTGGGCCTAGGCCTAGGTCTGAACAAAGTGGATCAGTTAGGGGTAATTGTATACAAATTCTACTAAAAAAAATAATTAAAACTCAAATTTAATTCAATTTTAACTCAACTTCACTATCTCCAATATTATCAATATAATTAAATAATATCAACCAATCATTCTTACACATCACATCAACTTTAATTCACTATTCATCTACTCACATAATTTTAACTAACTATCACTTCCAATCATTTTCTCCTACTTTTACATCAAATCAACTTTAATTATTTTATTTTAAATATTATTTTAATATATCCATTAACAACTAATTATACTACTTTTTTTTAAATTTAACTATAATTAAAAACTAACAAATTTTTTACTAGTTGAATTCATATCCAAACACCCGCTTAACTTTTAGAATTTTGCTTATTGCATCATGGTTTTTCCTTTTTGTTTTAATGAATAAATAAATATATGTAATCCTCTCGGAAAGAAAACACGAGTCTTACGTTGCTAGACTCCACGTCACTTGCATGCAGAATAAACAATGGTCAACCCATTTTCAGACTGACACGTGGACACATCATCACCCTCCCCTCACGTAGTCACGTGATCCCCACGCTCACTGACATGAGAAGAAAAAGGCAAGCAAAAAATGTAAGAACCTTTTGTTACATATACATATCCTCATAAGAATCTATCCTTTCCTTTCACCCACCAAACTCAATATACCAAGAAACTAAATAGGGTTTCTTTTTTCTCTAATAAAAGAATAATAATTTCCTAAAAAAGATATAAAAGAATGAGTAAAGATGATGTAAGGGAGATAATTAGGAACATCGGAAGTACTAATACTTGTTGTTCGAGCAAAAGCTTGTCCATGGAAATTTCGATTGCAGAGGCGTCCTCCAAGTTTCCGGGATTTCGATTTTCACCCTCGGACGAGGAGTTGCTTCAGTACTATCTCAAGAAGAAGCTTCAAGGGTCGGACGAGAGTGTTGAGGTTATTCCCGAGGTTGATATATGCAAACACGAGCCTTGGGATCTGCCAGGTTGTCTGCTGTCTTTTTATTTTGTTTTTTAATGATTTATTATTACCCGAGTTGATTTATTTTAACTCTCTCTCTGGGGGTGTAAGTTGATCTGACGGTTCAGATCCTAGCCTTCACTCTCTAGTTGTGTGCCATTTTTGTCTAAGCCTTATATAGGGAGGAAGAAACGCATTTTCATTTAAGAAGTCAATTTCCATGAGAAACTAACAAAACGATTTCATTTCAAATGAATTCAGCACAATCGATCATTCAATCAGATAGCGAGTGGTTCTTTTTTTCACCTCGAGGAAGAAAGTATCCAAATGGTTCTCAGAGCAAACGAGCAACGCAATGTGGCTATTGGAAAGCGACCGGAAAAGAAAGAAATGTCAAATGTGGTTCATACATAATCGGTACAAAGAGAACTCTAGTATTTCATCTCGGTCGAGCTCCCAAGGGACAAAGAACCGAATGGATCATGCACGAATATTCCACAAGTGAAAAATCCGAGGTATATATATTTATATGGATATGTGTTTTTTTTGTTTTGATTCATGTATTATACTTGTGTACTTTCATTTTATGAATGTAAAATGTTCGTGATAGGATAATGCCATGGTAGTTTGTCGAATAAGGAAAAATCAAGATTTTCACTTGCACGAAACTACGAAGAGAAATCGAGCTCATAATGAACGTTCGGCTGAAAAAAACGAGCTAGTGGATAGCGGTGGTAGCAGTTACTCTGTCGAACAAGTGGAAATTGCTACTGATGATGAATCTGATGATAATAAAGAAGGTGTTGATGCTAATGAGTTAGAACATATTGCAACTCAATCCCCTCATCATCATCATGAGTTATCAAGTTTAAAGAAGGTAAAGTTCATTTGGCTTTTATAGTTTGTTTATTTTTGGGTTTTATTTTCTTTATTGTATATACTTGGGTTTGGGGTGACGCGTAGTAGTGTTGTAGTCGAACTGAATAGTCGAGTTTCAGAGTCGTGTTCGATTATGTCAAAACACTATTCGTGTTCATTCGAGCGAAAAATTCTGTTCTCCTTTAATTGTTCGTCAAAGTTCGAGTTTGCTTGTGTTCGAATAATTCAGTAAGCAAACATTTTATTTATTATTTTTATTAATTTGAGGTATGTTCATTCCAACTCGAAATTAAAAATTAAACAAGATACTACTATTTTTATATTTTAGATTTTTCTGTTAAAAATATCATACATATTTGTTCGACTCTTAAACGAGCCTAATTTTTCTGTTTGAACTTGGCTCGATTAATAAAAAAACGAACTTTTATTCGCCAACGTTTGGTTCTTTAACAGCCCTACTGCATTTTTTTTAAAAAAAATAACATGCTTAATTATTTGACTTATTATTTGACTTTTTAATTATTGATTTGACTTGATTCTATAGAGGGATATGATTGTTATGCTGATAAACTTTTAATTGTTTGATTGAAATTATTCTGTAGAGTGATGCTGAAGAAGATGATTGTTATTTTGATATAATGAAAGATAATATAGTTGAGCTTGATGAAAATGTCGAAGGACTAAACACATCAAAACCCGATGTGGGATTTAACTACGCTTTCCAAGGAACAGCACATCGTCGTCTGAGATTACGAAGGGAAAGACCAAAATCTGAACAAACCGAACAAAGTCATAAAATACCTATTGGAATAGCAAAAATGTTGCAAGAACAAAGACAAGAGGAAATGAAAGCTGAACAAACAGAGTCTTCAAAAACAGAGGAATCATATTATAGACCATATGTTATGATAATGCTTATGTTTGTGTTAGTTTTTGTAATAGGAGTTATGTTTTGGAAGGGACCATGATATTATTGATTTTGTGAGTGATAGTTATGAATAGTAAGAATAAAAGTTTTGAATGTAAAAAGAATGTTAATGATGTTTGATATGATCTGATTTTCATAAAATAATAAGTTATATACTTAATTTTCATCTTTTTTAAAAATACTAATAATAATATTTTATAATTTATTTTGTATTTTTTTTATTGAGCTCGGAACAAACGGTTCATTGAAGCGGCCTGTACATATGTTCGGGCCAGCTCAAGGCCATCCAACTCGGAAATAGCCACCTCTAGTTCATATAGTATATGTTAATAAAATTGAATCCTAAAAGCCCATATTTTTCTTTTTTGTCCTCGTATTATATCAAAATACTTCACAAATGAGAATGAAAAATATTGAAACAAAATAAAATCAACGATAGTCATCGAACGTGATATTTTAAAGCTTTAATATAGTTCCATGTTCCAACATTGGTCCAACGTGCATGACCGTTTCGTAATATTGCATACTTATGATTTTCACTAGAGTTGTTAAACGTGCTAGCCCTAGCGATTTCGGGCTAGTCCTAGTGGACTTCGAGTTAAACGGTCCGAGCTTAAAAAGCTCGAATTTAGACGAGCTACCAAAAAAAGGATCTAACCCTAACTCTAGCGGGCTTCGGGCTAAACGGGCTATGCGGACTATGGCTATAATAATAATAATAATAATAATAATAATAATAATAATAAAAAGAGTAAAAAATACAAAAAAAAATAACAACGACTAGTTAAAAATTATTTTCAACGACTATTTAGTATTTACGTCTATCACTATGTTTCATGTATTTCTTATTATTCGTTCTGATTGGCTTAAATATTTTGGTATGAAGTACAATAACAATATTGTTAATAATTATCTTTCAAAATCATAATAATCCATTACAACTCGTACTTACATGTGAAGTGGAATATCAAAATTGTAATATACGAGGAATTTAAGAGCATATTACTTACTTGATGCAAACATTTATACCGTCCAACCCTAGTTAAACGGGCCAACCCTAGCGGGTTCTGAGTTAAACGGTCCGGGCCTAAAAAGCCCTGATTTAAATAGGCTACTAATAAAAGAACCTAACCCTCTTTTTTTCCGGGTTAAATGGGCCGGCCTGTCGGGTCAAGGACCATTTAACATCTCTAATTTTTACGCGGTGGTATTTTCATCATTATGTAAAAATACGTTGGTATTGTAATGTGTATTTTCATTATGTTAATGTGTATTTCGTCTAACATTATTCGTAAATTACCCTAGTATAGAATGATCATCAATCTTCAACTACAAAATGTTATTCATTCATGTTTTTTCTATCTTTAATCTTATATATTGACAAAAATTCATTATTGCGACATGTTTCTCTATAAACTTTATTACTTATCCATTAGTATATTTATAAGTAATTTTTCTACATTATTTTTTTAAAAAAAATATTGCACCCTACATATTTACTACACACATGACATACCAAAATATATAATTTATTTATTTTTTCTTATTTAGGATAGAACCCGTAATCTTCATCATTAATAATTAATAAAATGCCTTCAGCAAGTAACCACTTTACTGTCTGCATTTGTATCTCCTCTCTTTAAGTCCTAAAACTCAAATCACCAGACACAGCAAGAGCTCCTCTCGAACAGTTTTCAACATTTGTGTGGATCTTTTTAGATGCCGTCAAAATTGAGCCCTGATCTGTAAGTCTTAATTCTACTTCCATCTCCACAAATTCTGAAATTTCTGCATCTGCTTTCACGAGGGAGTAAATAGGAACTTCATTATCTTGATATGCATTTTGTTCATGTTAGGTTTTCAAGTGTTTTGACTAAATTCGAGCTCAATTTGAGATTTTATTTGGCCCCTTTTCTGATTTGAAGGGTTTGATTTGGGTTAGTGAGATGGGAGTTCGTCTATTTTCTGGAATTTGGTAATTATCAGCTTAGATGTAATAGTAAAAATGAGCAATTTATGCATTTTGTTCAAGTAGGTTTCAACTTGTCTAAATTCGAGCTCAATTTGAGATTTTTAGTTGGCCCCTTTTCTAATTTGAANGGTAACTGAGATTGGAGTTCATCTATTTTCTGGAATTTGGTAATTATCAGCTTAAATGTAATAGTAACAAATGGGCAATTTATCTTCCTCAAAGTCAGCAAAATTCATGTAATAACTTATCTGGGGTTTTGGTTTAACTAACATTTGATTTTGTTAAGAAACAATATATGAATCTTTCGATTCAATGATGTGAAAACTATGAAGTTATTCGAGTTGTTACCTCTTTCCATTTTGGGCCATGCTTTTTCGGGGTGTAATTTACGGGTTGTTCTATGTTTATTGTTTACTCCCCTCTTTTGTGTTATAGGGTAGATTGAAGGGGGTTGAAAATTATGAAGTCATTCGAGTTGTTACCTCTAACAATTCTTACCTCTGCTTTTCACGGTGTGATTTATGGGTTGTTTTATTTTATGTGTATTACCCTCTTTTGTTTTAAAGGGTATATTGAAAGGGATAGGAAAAAAATGTCGAGGCCAGCAGTGCTTGTTTTTCTGTTGCTGGTTTTGATTATCACTTCTCAATTCGAATGGAGGCAACAGTTGGTGAATGAGGCCGATTCAACTTCTGGCGAAACTCAAAAGCGGCAGAAGATTTCGGAAAGAGAAGAAACTGTAAAAGAAAAGGTAAATTTGCATTTTTACTGTCAATTGTCAGTAAATTTGATTGTGTCATAAAAGTAAGTTTTGGAACAATGAGTGTGAGCTTTTTATCTATTGCTTGAGCAGCTTTATTTTGTTTGATTTTCATTATGTTGATAGTATACATGCAAGCGTTTTTAGTACTTCAGTCTGCATATGTTGTTTTGAATGTCACTGCAGATTGCAGTGTGCTGTTATAGTAAACAATTGTTAAAGCTATTGTTAAAAAATTGCCACCATTTTTTTGCGTAAAGCTTTTCTTGATTTTCTATGCACTTTTTTTTTTCTCTCATGTAGCTTTGTAGATTTTAATTCTGAAATTCTTTTTTTCCGGATATTGAAACGAGTATTCTAAATTAGGATGTTGAAACTTGAAACGAGTGGTTAGTTGAGCTAAAGTGGCTGACCTGAAGTGGGATATTGAAACGAGTATTCTAAATTAGGATGTTTGTGTTCTCAAATTTAACTCGTCTCCACTCTCCTCAATATTATCAAAATAATTCAATAATATCAATCAATCATCCTCACAAATCACATCAACTTTAATTCACTATTAATCAACTCACATAATTTTAACTACTCGTCACCTCCAATCACCATCTCTCTTAATTTTACATCAAATCAACATTAATTATTTTATTTTAAACATTATTTTAATGCAAAATCAAAATCCCGCTCAAACTTGATCCTACAAACATACTCAAAATTAACTCTATTTAACTAAAAAAATCCAATCAAAACTGAAACCAAATTTTATATCCAAGCACCCTCTTAATTTAGGGCTTATCATTCTCTTTCATTCTAACATCCCCTTCATCTCTTCATCTCATAACATCCCCCCATGATTTACATTCTATTTAACACTAATAGCTGCTTGAATGTTCGGTTACTTTTGTTGCATGCTAAAAAATGTTCAAGATTCTTTTTTATATGTACAGATTATCTTATCACAAGAGAAGAACATACAAATGCTTACCGAGCTCGTCCGGAGTTTAAAAGAACAGCTTCATTTGTGCAAAGGTAGTAATGAGACAGCAAACGGGACTTTCAGCTCTTAGGAATTGAGAAAGTTGCAGAGGAACATCAAATTCTGTAAAGCCTAATAACTACAGGTGGATTGTGTTCCTTGATAAAAAAGTTGTTCTGTTTTGCTATAACTTGTTAAATGCTACTGTAAAAAAAGTTCTGTGCTGTAATCTTATTTTGGTGTCCAAATACTAAAGAAACATGATGCTGTAATTGCATTACTGTAATTGCATTTCTTTAGATGAATGCTGAGAGGGTACTTATATTGAATGCATATAAATTATATCTGATCTAGGCTAAAACGAAAAGGTAGTATACATAATTCTTCTCAAAATGGTATAATTATGTTAAAAAAATGTACATCTGTAATCAGGTTAATTCGATCCATGTGGGGTACTGTACATTCCTATTCCGAATCTTTTAATACCAAGGTGGACTGTATATTAAAGAAATATTGACCCAGAACAATTAAACTGGCACAGTATTATTAAAAGAACACAGATTATAAATACAAATGACATGACGAGGATAATACGAAACACAACACAAAAGGTACGAAAAAAAAATTAGTTAAATTTTAATGTAGTATCATACTTACGTTCAAATAAAATATATAACATTTAATCAAAAAATAAAATAAAATATATAACACAGAACACTATATTAAAACACGAACTGACGATATGAAGTATAAACACGACTAGTGGGCTCTTGGCTGTGCACGCACAGCCGGCTCGAGTTTAGACAATATTGTGCTTAGACTACATTGTGTATTGGAGCTAATTTTTTAATTTCATAGTTGTAAACTTAACATTTTTTCCTACATAGTTCACAATCCATTTAATTTGTTTGTTGACATTTGTCAAAATTTATTCTATAACATTAGAGCATTGAAACTACTTCATATGAATCCATCGTAAAAGTAGGAGTCCCACCATGATACAATATCTAACAATCACATAAAACTTCTAAAGAAAATATTTATTTCACCATAATATCCTAAAGTTGCGTTCAAAAGCAAGGGATTACCATTGACTTAATAATCTATCGAACATAGCATTTCCTTCTTTTGTTTTTTATATTCACTAAACCAACTAAAAACATGTAACAAATAAACCAACTTAAGCGGCAAATCAACCTCACGATTTGTGTGTTTCCATAAATGTTTGTCCACCAAAAGTTGCTCTTCGTGACTGGTGCATCACTTGGTTGCAAAGCCTTAACAAACATTACATGTAATATGTAACATATAACAAAATAAACACAGATGGCGCCTTTTTTTTTTTCTTCTGGTCAGCACCTATAACATATAACAAAATAAACACAAATGATTTTAACAAACATGCAATGGACAAATGATTTTCTTGCCACGTTTTTACTTTTTTATTATTTTCTTATAAAAAAATTTAGGAGGTCTATGACTTATATTATACTTCAATACAAATTACCAGTTAAAACAACTTGATGGGCTACATTTATTCCTATGGCCAGAATATCAGCTCCACTTGTGATGAAGACGAGACCGCCCTAGCCTTTCTCGACAAATTCAACCGTCTACGCATCTAGATTATTCTACATATTATATTTCCTATTATTATTTAGTAAGAGATATTTTATTTCCTTAGGAGTGTTTTATTATTTAGGAATAAATAAGATAATTATCTTGTTGCACAAGATAATTAGGATTAGGATTCTCTTTCATAGGACTCTATATATTGTCCCTCTCTTATGAAGTTTGATCGATGAACATTGAATAAAATTAAGAACTCTTGAGTTTTCTCTTATATTCCTTTCGTCTACCACGTTGCTGCATCAGTTGGTATCAGCTGTCGGGACGATTCAAGATGCCGCCAAAACGAGACAACGATAGACGGGATGCCCATCTCGAAGATTTGGATCGCCGAACCGATGATCTAGGGTTCCAAATCGACCGGGTGGATCGCCGTGTCGAAGGTCTTGCTGAGGGGATCGAGGAAATCCGACATGCCATGCGCCACTTGATGGCGGACGAGGACACGAGACGCGATGCCCGCGGCCGGGGTAATCGCGGCGGAACACGCGGCGGCCGTGGTAGGAGGGGGCCGTTCGGGTTTCCCCATTCGCCGTCCCCACGCTCGTCGCGCGGCCGGAGTACGGACAGCGGTCGTACCGCCTCGGACGTCAACCCTTTCGGCGGTCCGAGGAGGCGGCGGGATGTTTCTGTTGGCGAGCGGTCCGATCTCTACGGGCCTGAGGAGGACGCCGATCTCAACGGCCACCGCCGGGGGGGTGGTGACAGTCGCTGGGAGGCGGGTTTCCGGGTGGAGGTGCCAGAGTTCTCGGGCGGGCTCGACGCCAGCGGGTTTCTCGACTGGATCGCTGCGGTTGAGTCGATCTTAGATTTCAAGGAGGTGCCGGAGGATCGTCGTGTTGCATTTATCGCTACCAGGTTACGTGACCACGCGGCTGCGTGGTATAATCAACTTAAGGGTCGGCGGCATCGCATGGGCAAGCCTCAGATCACTTCTTGGGCCAAGTTCCGGAAACATATGGAGCGTGAGTTTCTCCCGTTTAATTTCACGCGTACTCTTTACCAAAAATTTCAAAATTTACGTCAGGGGCCTAGATCTGTTAACGAATACACGGAGGAGTTTTATCGTCTCCTGACCCGGATTGATGCACGTGAAACGGAGGACCAGCTGATTTCCAAATATATCGGGGGATTACGTGTATCATATCAGGATGTTCTGAATTTATTTATGCCGGATTCTGTCTCGGACGCCCATCAGCGGGCCCTGATCATTGAACAGCAGCAGGCCCGTCGGGGCTCGGGATTTGTGAATGGCGTTTCGGCTGGCGGCGGTCGTGGGGCTGGCACCGGGCAGGCGGGGTCATCAGCGGTGGTCCCCGCCATGGGTCGCGGCGCAGCACATTCGGCGGGTCCGGGCAACGGCGTTCAGCGACCGGCGGCTCGTCCCACCGGCGGGCTTCGATGCTTTGGCTGCGGCGAATTGGGTCACCGGCAGTCCGAATGCCCTCGTGGTTCCACGTCCCGTGCTTTATATACGGAGGAGGGCGACATTTATGACGGGCCTCCCATTTTTGACGAGGAGCCGGAGGTTGTGGAGGAGCATCTTACGGGGGATGTGGGTCATAGTCTCGTTATTCGGCGTTCATGTTTGGCCCCTAAGGTGCTCGATGAGGAGGTTGCGGGCCGGCATCAGATTTTTGAGTCCACGTGTACGGTTGGTGATCGTGTGTGCCGTTTCATCATTGATTCCGGCTCATGCGAGAACGTGATTTCCCAGGTGGCCGTGGATAAACTTCACTTACCGAGTGTTGCTCACCCTAGTCCCTATTCTCTTGCTTGGATTCAGAAGAATAACGCAGTCACTGTTGATAGGCGTGCTTTGGTGTCTTTCTCGATTGGACCTAAGTATCGGGATGAGATTTGGTGTGACGTGGTCCCGATGGACGCATGTCACTTGCTTTTGGGTCGACCTTGGCAGTACGATCGGGCTGCCACGCATGACGGTCGTCTTAATACCTATAGCTTCATGTTTGGCGGGGTTCGTATAGTCTTACATCCGGGACCGGCGCGTCCGGCGGCGAGCCCTTCGATTGGCCCGTCTTCTTCACCGGTGCTTTTTCTTTCCCGCTCGGCGTTCGAGGCAGAGATGCGGTCCGAGCCCACGATCCTATTGTTGTTAGCCACGGATGTGCTACAGGACCGTGAGCCGCCTCACGCCGTTCGACCTTTATTGGAGGAGTTTGCTGATGTGTTCCCGGATGAGCTGCCAGTTGGGCTGCCCCCGCTTCGGGATATCCAGCACCATATCGATCTGGTACCGGGCGCGTCGTTGCCCAACCGACCACACTACCGGATGAGTCCAATGGAACATGAGGAGTTGCGTCGACAGGTAGAGGAGCTCCTTCAACGTGGAGTCGTACGCAGGAGCATGAGTCCTTGTGCGGTTCCAGCTTTATTGATCCCCAAGAAGGAGGGGGCTTGGCGTATGTGTGTGGACAGTCGGGCTATTAATAAAATTACGGTACGTTATCGTTTCCCGATTCCTCGCTTAGATGATTTGCTGGACCAGCTTCATGGGGCTACTATTTTCACGAAGCTCGATCTTCGTAGCGGGTATCATCAGATTCGTATCCGTCCCGGCGACGAGTGGAAGACGGCCTTCAAAATCCGTGAGGGTCTTTTTGAGTGGCTGGTGATGCCCTTCGGCCTTTCTAACGCGCCCAGTACTTTCATGCGCGTGATGAACCAGGCCCTTCGTGATCTCATTGGCACATGCGTCGTCGTTTATTTCGACGATATTCTCATTTATAGTCGGACACTGGAGGAGCACTTGGAGCATGTTCGGGCTGTTTTATGTATTCTTCGGGCTGAGTCCTTCTTTGCTGCGCCGAAGAAGTGCTCCTTCTTGGTGGAGTCGGTGCTTTTTTTGGGGTTCTTCATCTCGGGCGATGGTATTCGGGTCGATGAGTCGAAGGTCTCGGCGATTCGTGAGTGGCCTACACCGACGACGTTCACGGAGGCGCGTAGCTTTCATGGACTGGCGTCGTTTTATCGTCGGTTCATCTCTCACTTCAGCTCCATCGTCGCGCCAATCACGGATTGCCTTACGGGGAAGGTGTTTACATGGACCCCGGCGGCCGCGACGGCTTTTGACGTGATTAAGGAGAAGCTCACGTCTGCGCCCGTTTTGGTTCTCCCGGATTTTGGTCGGCCTTTTGAGTTGTCTTGTGACGCTTCGAAGGTCGGGATTGGGGCTGTTCTCAGTCAGGATGGTCGCCCGGTTTCCTTTTTCAGTGAGAAGCTTTCGGGACCTCGTAGTCGTTACAGCACCTACGATGTGGAGTTTTATGCGATCGTACGTGCGGTTCGACATTGGCGCCACTATTTGTTCCATCGTGAGTTCGTGCTTTACTCCGACCATGAGGCATTGCGTCACCTTGCTTCGCAGGATCATATCTCTTCCCGCCCATGCCTCGTGGGCTGCCTTCTTGCAGCAGTTCACTTTTGTGCTCCGTCATCGTTCTGGGTCATCTAATCGGGTTGCTGATGCATTGAGTCGTCGGGCCCTTCTTCTAACGGACATGCGTGTCTCCGTGGTGGGCTTTGATGTATTGCGCGAGGCTTATGCCGATGATCCATTTTTTGGCCCGATTCTTCGTTCCTTGCGCGACGGTCCCATTCCGGACTACACTTTGTCAGATGGGTTCCTTTTTCGTGGAGTTCGTTTGTGCATTCCTGATGTCAGCCTTCGGCTGAAGCTCATTGGAGACCTCCATGGCGCGGGCCATGTGGGCCGGGATCGTTCGGTCGAGCTGGTGAGCCGCTCGTATTTTTGGCCTAGTCTTCGCCGTGATGTCTCTCGTTATGTGGCTCGTTGTCGGGTGTGCCAGGTGTCCAAGGGTGTGGCGAATAATGCTGGGTTATATAGACCGCTTCCGATCCCGTCCCGCCCTTGGCATTCTATCAGCATGGATTTCGTCTTGGGGTTACCACGCACACAATGTCAGGTGGATTCTATTTTTGTCGTAGTGGATCGCTTCTCGAAGATGGTCCATTTCATTCCGTGCAAGCGGACTTCGGATGCTGTTCACGTGGCTCTCCTCTTCTTCCGGGAGGTTTATCGCTTGCATGGGTTGCCTTCTTCGATTGTGTCCGATCGTGATACGCGTTTTTTGAGCCATTTTTGGAGAAGCTTGTGGCGTATGGCCAATACCCGGCTCGATTTCAGCAGCGCATATCACCCGCAGACTGACGGCCAGACGGAGGTGGTTAACCGTTCATTGGGTAATCTGCTGCGTTGCTTAGTGGGAGACAATGTACGCACATGGGATCAGCGGTTAGCACAGGCTGAGTTTGCTCACAACTCTGCCGTCAATCGTTCTACGGGTTTTTCTCCTTTTCAGGTGGTGTATGCTGTCAGTCCCCGTGGGCCTTCTGATTTGATCTCTTTGCCTAAGCATGGGGACGGCGATAGGCGCGCCGCCGAGCTCATTTCCGATTTACAGGCCACGCATGCGCGGGCCCGGGACCAGCTCGCGGCATCGACGGCCGCATATAAGCGGCGGGCGGACTTGCGACGGCGCCACGTGGAATTTGACGTGGGCGACTATGTTTGGGCGGTATTGACTAAGGACCGATTCACGAGCCATGAGTACAGCAAGTTGTCGGCAAGGAAGATAGGACCGGTCGAGGTGATTGAGAAGATTAATCCAAATGCTTATCGTTTGCGGCTTCCTTCCCATATTCGCACACATGACGTTTTTAACGTCAAGCATCTGGTTCCCTTTGCGGGGGACAACTCGGAGGAAGACGAGACCCATTCGGATTCGAGGCCGAATCCTTCCCAACCGGGGGAGGATGATGAAGACGAGACCGCCCTAGCCTTTCTCGACAAATTCGACCGTCTACGCATCTAGATTATTCTACATATTATATTTCCTATTATTATTTAGTAAGAGATATTTTATTTCCTTAGGAGTGTTTTATTATTTAGGAATAAATAAGATAATTATCTTGTTGCACAAGATAATTAGGATTAGGATTCTCTTTCATAGGACTCTATATATTGTCCCTCTCTTATGAAGTTTGATCGATGAACATTGAATAAAATTAAGAACTCTTGAGTTTTCTCTTATATTCCTTTCGATCTACCACGTTGCTGCATCAACTTGTAAATCAAAGTGTGCTGCATCAGGATCTACAAATATCTAGTCAAATAAATCAAACAGAGAGAAAGTCCAGAATAAAACGAAAATGAGCTAAAAAGAGCAACAAAAATATTGAGCACAAATTCCTTCTGTACAAAATATTAATAACTAAGACCCTCTCGTATCAAGAACTCCAACAGGTAATTGCTAACATATAACCAAACTAAATTCATGTGATTGTCAGTCAGAAGAATCAAAGATACGAATTAGAAAATATGAAAATAAATTTATAAAAATAAATAAATTATACGTAATGAGTACACAACAAACAATTAACCAATAAATTCTACCAGAATTTCATTCAAAGACACCTTATAATTTCATAAATGTAAAGATAATCAAATGAAGAGATAACTTAAAAGAAAAAGTCGTGATTTGGAGACTTTACCAAGCTTCATATACTACAGAGGAGCTTTAGTTCGGAGGGTTTACCAATCATTCATACTCACCATATTAACATTAATTCACTGTTCATCTACTCACAATATTTTAACTAACCATCACATCAAATTTTTAATTATTTTATTTTAAATATTATTTTAATATACCCACTAACAATTAATCATACTATTTTTTTCAAAATTAACACACCAAACCAAAAAAATCCAACAAAACCAAAAATTTTCATATTATCTTTTTCTCTTAAAATCTTCACCCAAACTACCCGTGTGGCATATGTTTGTTTGTAGGCAGCCAGGCCCACCTTATCATCCTCACCAGCACTGGACACCGTTCGGAAGCCCTTTGGCGAAGGAGGTGGGAAGGCGGCGAAGGTCAACCTTAGGGAGGCGGCGCTGATGAAGTTCAGGCAGGAAATGAAATCCTCTCATCTTCCTTAGATTTGTGAACCGCTGCTCCTTTAATGTATTGTGATAGTGAGAATTGGGAAAAAAGAGCCGGACATGCCCTATATATCGGGAAGATTTATCCCCAACTTCAGTAATTAGAGGCCCATCAAATTTTGTCCAATTGAGAAGGCTAGAGCCAATTAACTAAATTTTCAGTGTCCGAGCCCATTTAACACACCAAGTTGGCCGATTTCCCTTTCTTCTCTTTCGTTTTCTTTTACTGTTCTTCCGTGCGGTGGGCCGTGGGCATCACCAGAAGTGCACCAGCAACACTTTCCGGCAGAGCCGGCGGCGGCTGAAAGCAAAGGTAAAGCATATTCCTTTGTTATTTCTCTATAATTTGTTTTATTCTGAACTAATTTATCTGTGTCGCTGTTATCATCAAACATAGCTTACATAGATTTCAAGAGAACAAATCATCTAGCAATTGATTCGAAGCTTATTCAACGCCTTGTCGATTTCCATATTCACTATCAGCTCATTGTACCGAATCTTAAACAGAACACACGTACTCATTCTTGTTTAGGTTGATGGGTATAATCAAGTGTTTTGCCCTGTTCCTAAAAATGCTATCTTTTTCTATTTTTCGGTCGATTTCTCTAAATTTTTTGCCTATAATGCGTTGATTTGCAGTTGTAATCAAGGATTTTGCCCTATTCCTAATAAGTTCCTTATCAAAATGCTGTCTTTTCATGTTGCTCTCTTATTTTTGCCCATAAATATGTTGATTTGCACTTGTTTCTGCCAGAAAATCACTATCTTGATATGCTGAATCTCACCAAATTTCGAAACATTTTCAACAAAACCTCGTTTGGCCCAATTCCCTCACAATCCGTGTGCTTTAGTTTCACTTCTTCATCAAACCCAATTGCTCATCCTTCATCTTCGCCAGCTGTCGCCATCTTTTGGGATCTCGATAACAAGCCTCCCAAAACCTCCCCGCCTTTCGATGCCGCCATTCGGCTCAAAAAAGCAGCACAAAAATTTGGGTTCGTCAAGCACATGATTGCTTACGCCAATCGACACTCGTTTACCTACGTGCCTCCACTAATTCGCGACCAAAGAAGAGAAAGAAAAACCTTAAACGAGCTCGAGAAAATCGGCACCATCAAGCCATCAGAGCCCTACACGTGCGGTGTTTGCGGGAGAAAGTTCTACAAAAACGAGAAACTCATCAACCATTTTAAGGACATTCACGAACGCGAGCAAGCAAAACGTGTGAACCAGATTGACTCTGCTCGTGGCAAGAAAAGGGTTCGATTAGTGGCCAAATACTCGATGAAGATGGAAAAATACAAACGGGCTGCCAGGGATGTGTTGACTCCGAAAACCGGGTATGGGCTGGCGGACGAGGTTAGACGGGCCGGGTTTTGGGTCCGGGAGGTTTCGAACTTGCCTCAGGCTGCTGACGTGGCGTTGAGGAATCACATGGTGGAGCTCATGGATTGGAGGGCGATGGATTGTATTGTTCTTGTTTCGGATGACTCGGATTTCGAGGGGGTTTTGAAGGAGGCGAGGGAGAGGTGTCTAAAGACTGTGGTCGTGGGTGATGTCAGCGAGGGGTGTTTGAAAAGGATTGCCGATAGCTCGTTTTCTTGGGAGGAGATTTTGATTGGGAAGGCGAGGAAGCAAGCGGTCTCGGTTGTGGGGAAGTGGAAGGATTTTAGTGTGTTGAAGGGGTTAGAGTGGACTTATGATCCAGAGAGGGAGAAAAGATCGTATTTTGAGGAGATCGAGAGCCGGGGTTCGGATTTTGAGGGGTCTGGTTCAGATGATGACTCGGGCTCGGGATCGGTTTTAGGGGAAGGGGGTGATTGGTGGGAAATTGAGTCGAGTGGTGATGATGGTGATGAGAGATGATTGAATTGTGAGTTAGTTAGAAGGCATGTGATATTTTTTGGATAATTTACCAAAATGGAAAAGGAAAACAGAGAAGAAGGAAGAAGAAAAAAAGACATTCAGAGTTTTCTTTTCTTGCTGTATTTGTGGGAAAAAAAGAAAAAAAACTCGATCTGTCTTTGGAAATTGTGTGGTTTTCGATGGATATTTTCTTTTGGTGTGTTTGTGATTCTAAAAGATGGAACTGTTTGTCTCGACATGCTGGGGTGTTTGATGTTCGACCATCGTCAAGCTAGCAGCTTTTTTTTGGGCTCTCAATCNCTATTTGCTATTATAGTATTACAACTCATGAGTTATGATCTGATGGAAAGAAAGTAGCTTTACGTGCATTGTATTCAGAACTTGTGGTAAATTATAAATTGGCTCTCTTTCTGTTTGACTTTGATCATTTACGGACTACAGTTTAGCTCAGGGAGATTTCGAATGGTCCCGTTACAGAAAGAACTATACGGTCTGCAAAAGATTCCGTTTTTTTTTTGTAAAATTATTAAAAATGTATGCTTAATTTTACCCATATGTATCAACTTCTCTGCTTTTGGTGTTAAAAGAAACATCCAAAGATTTTTATGATACATTCTTGTAGATTGGATAAAATAAAACTGAAAGTCCCATTTTTGTGGTCCAGTTATAGTGTAGAACTGAGCTAGGGGCATAAAGTATCTTAACATTCTTTACTGTGAGCAGATTCTAGATAATTGCCATGAATGAGAATATGATCCATGAGGGACAAACATTACCTTGTTTGCACAGAAGATTCATTTTGTATTAGGTTATAATAATAGTAAAAAAATAAGAAGACATTGACAGGTTTTTACAGAATAAATTGTACCTAACATGCATGTGTCTCAGTGTATGACACACACACATTTATCATTTTCCAGCAGATGAGAAAATTTATGGTTCAATGGTGTTGCCCCTTGAAAAGGGATATTCCATTTTGGTACCTTTATATGACAAGGAAAATTGGTTAGATTTTCAACTTGGTTGAAAAAAAAAATTGGGTTTAAATACCACTGCTAGGTTGAATGTGTTTTTATTATTATTATTATCATGCCATTCACTTTTTGCAATTGGGGAATGCAAATAGTAAAATACACAGGATTTTTTTTTCCTTTTTTTAATTATTATTATTCTTATATATTTGCTATAAAAAATAGTTAATTTAGGATATTATTAATTAAGACAAGGCTGGAATATATGTTAGCAGAACTTTATCCAAGCCTTTTGTTTGTCTAGTGAAGAAGAAAGATTGGTAGAACTGAGGAAAAAGTTTATTCTACTTGGTAATTAATAAGGTTAGTTGAACTGTATTATTTAGTATTCATCAATATGGCATTATGACAAAAAGTAAATGGTGTGCCTTAATTCTGTTTTGGATAGTTTACCAACTATCAGTACTGTCAGAAATCCTAAAAAAAAAAATATCCAATTTTCAATCCATGACTTTGATCATGATTTGTGACACATGGAAAAGTTATCAGAAAATAAATAAATAAATAAATAAATAAAAGGTGTCATATTGTATAGTTTAGTATGCTTTCATTTGCCCAACTACTTATGTATTGTCATTGAAGGTTTTGCAGGGTTTGGTTTTTTATAGAGAAAAAATGAAAAAAATGTATATATTGGGAGCATTTGTGATTTAATGCATAGGTGGATAATTACAAAAAAGATGACTAAATTTCATATTTCNCTCTGTTTCATTTCGTTAGATGAATATGTTGTCTTAATTTATGCATTTGCTAATAATACCCAATATTTATACACTGATGAAAAATTAAGATAATCACATCAGTAAATTGGAGTCACTTAAGTCTAACCTATTTCCATGGCCAGAGGGTCTCATAAACTTAATAAAAAGCAGCTATATATAAATTCTACCATTAGAAGAGTTAAAGTTCTTCAGCAACCTATCTATGATTGAGGTGAATTCAATATTGCATTGTTTGGCAATACTGATTTATGAAGCAGCTAATTTCATAATTCAACAGTCATTTAAAATCAGTTAATAAGTATAATTATGGGCAACCAACAATAGAAGAAAATGATCATATATTTTAACGGTAATATTTTATAAAAAAATCTGATAAATATTATTAATGTTATAACTTTTGTTGAAAAATTCCACCGTAAATATTCAGTTGTAATTAGTTTTCCATTGTAATTTCTGTTGGACTTTGACGATCCCGGCGATAGTTTTCTCTACATATTGAAATTATTATTAGTGTAAAAACAATTCCAACGGACAATACATTTATTAAAATATATTCGTATTTGACCTAAATTTGTACTTCGACCGGTGCAACAATTTTTCATTACTCTCTTTATACTCTTTTGACCTAAATATGGTGACATGCTATACTTATCTACTTTTATTTAGTGTATATTGACTATTGAGTACAACTCAAAACTAGGGTGTGCAAAGTTCTTCCCAAGTCGAAAAAACCGATCGAAAAAAAATTTTCAATTCGGTTTTTTATATGTTGGTTCGGTTATTGATATTTTACTTTTAAATTTTGGTTATATCGATTCTGTTTTGATTTTATTTTTAAAATAACCGATATAATCGAACCGACCGTACTATATAAATAATATTATTCTTTTTATATTATAATAAATAATATTTTATTAAAATACTAAATATATTTTTTATATTATAAATTGTAATTAATTTCAGTTATTTCGGTTAACCGACCGAAGAAACTGATTATTTTGGTTTAGTTTTATTTCGGTTTTGGGACAAAAGTTCGGCCGATTCAGTTTTTTCAAGAGTTCGACTAGATTAGTTTAGTTTTGACATTTCGGTCGGTCAGGGCGAAATGTGTATGATAGGGGGGCCATTGTCCCCCCATCCCCTCCCAAGATTTGTATTTTTTAGTGTGTGTATATATATATATCATTTTTTTTATATAAACTCACACAATTATATTAAAATAATAATTATTACTCTTTCTACTAATAATTCACTATAGTTATACTTTATTTGCACTTTTGTATAACCATTTTTTAATTTAAATAAATTGAATGTATGGTAAATATGTGAAAACATAAAAATTTGTAATTTTTTTAAAAAGAACAATATAAGATATGTTTAATGGAAAGAAAAAAATATCAAAATTAATATTATTAAGTCAATCATTAATGAAATTTATGAGTTAAGAGAGCTTTCAATCTAAATTTGTTATTGTCAAGGTTTGAAACTTTATAATTTATAATGCACTATTATTATATATAATTTTATAATACATTTATGCACATTAAATTAAATCAATGATTATTAAAAAATATATAGTCCCCCTCAAAATAAATTTCTGGATCCGCCCATGGGTTCAATCGAATCGCCTAATGAACAAACCTACTCAAAACCATCTATTTTGCAATTAGGGAATTAGACAAATCAAATTAGGACGATCCAAATCATCAAACCCTAATTCAAGCTATAATTATTGATAAATGTATAGAAGATAACACTAAATTGTGATATAAACAGTTGACATGTGGTACATACACAAGCCTACCTAAGTGATTAAATTATAATTAATATATTATTACTTCTTTATTTAATTAAAAGTGGGCATTGCTTTAATATCCATTCTGATGGCAGTTAGGACTTTTTAATAGGGAGATTTAATTGATCCATTGAAAGTAATATGTTAACCAACAGATGTCAGCAATGAATGAAGCCTTAATAGCCCAGTTGTGGTTGCAAATATTTACTATAATTTTCATTTTTCCAGCAAACATTTGTGATCTTACCCTCTACAATTAATACATTTTTGTCTCTCATTTTTGTTTTTTACCCTCAAGTCTTCAAATTTTAAATAATCATTTTCTACCACACCATTCTCCTCTTCCTTACAATTTGATTCATCACATATTTGTATAAAAAATGCATACCTATTTATTATGAAATGTTATGTTTTTGTTTATATTATTTTTAAAGTATGATATTTCAATTTGAAATATGCAAATCTGTCAAAAAATAATAATAATAAAATTGTCTAATTGTTAGACCTGTCCAATAGTGATTGTCCTGTTTTTCTCAAGAGTTCTCATTCATTCTGCTTTAATAATTACTGTTATTCAATAGATGCCTCACTCCAGTTGTATCTATAATCAATTCTGAAATTAAAGAAATCAATGTCCTTTCATGTCTCCTACATATTTTGTTCTATATATAGAGAGAGCCATTTGAGGCCTTGAGAAAAAAAAAAATTAATCACAAACAATTCTGAAGATTATTCCAGATTTCTTCTTCTTGGCCTAAAGTTCCTGCCTTCATATTTTGTCTCACTTCTATAAAGGTACAGTTTTGAACTAATTAGCTAATTTCGTTTAATTTCAATTATGTTTATCCTTATTTTTGTTGTTGCTTATCATGATATATATTGTCTCTTTCTTGCTTTTATCACAATGTGTATAGTTTCTTTTCTTCATTGTAAAAAAGTTTTTTATATGATGAAGGATTTCTTGAATTAGAAACAATACCCTTCTATTCCAATTAAGGAAAAAAATATTATCTTGGTTCACTCTAGAAAATTTACAAATTCTCATTGATGCTTGTAGCTACTTAGCAAATTGCACTTTTATAAATATATATTTTATTTTTATTTTGGTGTGTGCGACAGTCTAATAGCTGGACGCATCATGTTATGCTTGCTTAATAAAAATTCATACTTATGTTATAAAATATTAAAATGCCATATTTTGTTTATGTTGTTTTTAGTAGTAACATTTCAATTCGAAAGTATGTAAAATTATGTTGGAAAAGTATAACTTACTAAGATCATCTCCAGCGTGGCGCTACATGAGTGTATTACGCTGGAATTGTGCAACTTTTTTGCTCCAGTGCATCGTTGTATTTTTGCACCAGATTAAAGAAATGTACAGTGCATCTCTATATCTGGCGCAACACTGTTGATGTTGCGTTAGAATTTTTTTTTTTTTAATTTTCATTTATTTATATATTCTGTATAGATTTCCCTTTTTTTTATTTATGTATTTTTGTATGATTTTATATATTAGTGATAAAATTTTGGATAGAGTTTAGTAAATGTATTTATTATATCATAAAATTTTTGCTTTTTATTTATTGATCTACTATGATTTTATTTGTAATTTTCTTAATATTAAAATAAAAACATATGAATAAAAATTTATCAATTTTTTTTTAACATAACACAAATCTTCATTTAACAACATTATTTATGATAGAAAAAAATATATAGTAAATTGTTGGACGGACAGGATTAAAGCAAGAAAATATATATATACCAATTCATTTGAAATATAACAATTTATTTAAAACAAAAATAAATAAAAGATATTTTTATTATTTGAGTAAAAAAGATTTTTTATAAAATTAAATATACATATATATATATATACCAATTCGTTTGAAATAAACATAAATAAAATACATTTTTTTATTTGGATAATAAATTTTTTTATAAGATTAAATATACATATATATACCAATTTATTTAAAATAAAAAATGAATAAAATAATAATAAATTTGATGTAGAGTAAAATGTAGAGATAAAGGCTGGAGATGAATGTTTAACTCTAATCTAGAGTAGAGTAAAGTCCGCGCTAGATTAGAGATATGGACTGGAGATGGCCTAATTGTTGTTAATTTGTATCTGTTATATATAATCCTAACAAAGTGTATCCGTCTAAATAAACTACAAAATTTATCTAATTAGTCAAAATTTATCTAATTATACCACAATTCTTGCAATCATTTTGTTTTTCCCAAAATTTTCAAAAAAGCAGCTTTGCAAGAATGAATTACAAAGATGAGAACCCAAAGCTGGAGCTGAAGCTCAACTTATCTCCACCTACGGACAGTCGAGGCCCGGGACAAGAGCTCGTGTGGGCCCACGAATCGGGCTCGTCGGCCGAGATATCGCCAAGAAGCTCGTGCGTGTCCCGAGAGTCGAGCCCAAACGATGAGCAATATTCGAGCAGCCCAGAAAGCATGAGGAATATGATTCTTGTGGGCTGTCCCAGATGCCTAATGTATGTAATGTTAATGGAGGAAGATCCAAAGTGTCCTAAATGTAAAAGCACTGTTTTGCTTGATTTTATGGAAGAGGATAGGAACAATATGGGACTCAAGAAGTGAGGTTTTTAAGGGGAAATTCACAANTTGTGATTTTTGGAGTGTGTGTTTGATTTGATGACTTTTGGTCAATGAATGAGGCAGAAAAGGAAAGGAAAAAATATTTTAGTTTTGAGGATTGGTCTTTAATTCTGTGTGTGTGTGTGGTTGGGTGGTGTAATCTTTGAATGGTATTTTAGTTTTTTATGGGACTATATATTCCTTTGTTTAAAATATTTAACCTTTCTTTGAGAAAAATAAGAGCTTTTAGAATATTTTAATAGTCTTGTTATTGATAAATCACTCTGACATACACATGTAGCGCCCAACTAGTTTAAAATTTCATAAAATTAATTTTAATTTTGTCACATGTAATAGAACAAAAAGAGACTAATATTTTGCCCCCATACAATAAAATTTGAACACTTATTAATCAGAAAATCAGATTTCACATCAGATGCAATCAAATTCAGCTGCAACAAATTTTCTAAAGTTAATAATTAAAAGCCATTAATAATATAATAGGTTGAGTTGACTACACATACTCCTTGGAAGCAGGGGTGATTGTTTATCCAAACTCTACTATCAAAACTCAAATTTAACTTAATTTTAACCAAATTCCACTATCTTTAATATTATCAATATAATTAAATAATATCAACCAATCATTCTTACACATCACATCAACTTTAATTCACTATTCATCCACTCACATAATTTTAACTAACCACCACTTCCAATTATTTTTCTCTTACTTTTTCATCATATCAACTTTAATTATTTTATTTTAAATATTATTTTAATATATTTATTAACAACTAACAATACTATTTTTTTTAAAGTAACTATAGTTAAAAAAATTAATTAATTTCTAGATGAATTGATAAAGAAAAGGATCAAGTGCAAGCATTTAAGTAATAGTCCATTTCAATAAAGATTTATACAAGAGGAAGACGTTTGTGTAGTTAGGTTTATATTTTCTGATTTGAAGAAAAAAAATGATGAAAGAATGTTAAATGATATTATCAAAATAAAATGACGTATCAGATATATATTTTTTTATTTGAGGCAAAAAAATTTGTTGGAAAAAAGTAAATGATTTCACTAATATAAAATAATATGATGTGAAGAGTTAATTTTATATAGGTTAAATAATAAATTAGTAATTGATTATTATAAATATGTGAAGCAGATGAATTTTTAATAAATTTTTATAGTAAAAATTTTGAGAAAAAACAAAATAGAGAAAATTATCTATTGGGTATTTTTAACCACACAATTGCACACAAATATGTGTTTGAAAACCCCTATTATTAGGCAGTAGGCACAAACGGATTAGTTATGGATTGCTTGCTTGTCAAGGGACTTTGATTTCCTCATGGTGTATTTTTGTTTATTTACGAATTTAATATTATTTTTCTAATGGAAATTAATTATAACTTCATATTATGTGTAGTTACTAGTTAACTAATTACTACTTTTATTCGAGCTCTTATAAATAAATATAATTAATATAAAAGGCACAAACCTTTACTAACTAGGATATAAAATTTGATATCCTTCCAAGTAATTCAATTCTATTCCTCTTAGTTATAGCTTAAAGGAAATACTCCAAAACATCATCTATAAATACACAATCCAACATATCAAGAACGAATCAAAACCAAACACAAAGAAAAGGAAATCAAAGCAAATAACAATGGCAAAAAGCTTAACCTACGTTCTCGCTTTCCGGCCACCGATCCGAATCCCAAAACCCGACCCGGAAAACCTCACTGTCCAAGTATCCATCACGCTCGGTTCCGCCCCAACAAATCGCGCCGGAAAATTCTTCCCGATAATCGACCACACGCCTTCGAAAACCGACTTCCGATTCCCACGCTCGACTTTCCTCTCGACCAACCTACTCGACCAGCTCGACAAAATATCCGAAATGCTCGACAGACTCGAAATCCCTTTCCCCTTCCGAGAAAACATCCATTGGGGCATTCTCGATTTCCCCTCCGACAACAACAACAACAATAGCCGTTCACTAAACCTCGACGAGATCAAATCACGACTCCTCGAAAACTTGCGCGCGTGCGCGAACGACGAGAGCGTGAGCAAAATCGACGTTCGGATTGGAAAACTGGAGAAAATACGCGACGAGGATTATAAGAGACTGGCTGACGAGAGGGAGGGCCGTAGGAATAACAGTCGAGGAGGGCGGGGCCCACTCGACGGGTGGATAAGGGAGAATTCGAACGACGTGAGGCTACGCGATTCGCGGTGGTTCGGGATATTGCGCGGGCTTACCGTGAGGTCTCCCACGGAGAATAAGTGCTTCGGGATGAGGTCGGTGAAGGTGTTCGGAGGGGAAAACAACGACGAGTGCTCGATTTGCCTCAAGGGTTTGAAGAAGGGCTCGGAGGCTATACGGATGCCGTGCGAGCACGTTTTTCATGGATTTTGTATTCTGAGGTGGGTCTATGTGAACCCGAGCTGCCCGTTTTGTCGGTCGAGATTGTGTGATGATGGTGTCATAGGGCCCGAAGATGGAACATTACTAAATTATTTTGACTAAAATTGGAAATCGAGTTTCTTCACAACGTTCGCTGTTTTTTTTGCTGGAAATTCGAGTGTCTCAACAATTTAAAGAAGCATAGAAAATACAAACTTGAAACTTGCATAGTCGATTATCCGAACCGAAACATAATGCAATTGCACGTACACACCGTTCGAAAATCACTTTTCGTAAAACTCATAAGTAATTCAAAAAGCCTCATGAAGAAGCACAACCTTTAACAGTATAAAGATGGTGAGAAGTAGTTTTAAAAAAGAAAAGCACTAGTTGAACCAAGAATTAAAACAAGGAGAAAAATGCTGGGGAAATAAATTAGCACACAAAACTCAACTCACAAGTAGAAACAAACCCCAGCAGCAACATGAACCCAAATCCCAATCAAATGGCAAGTTTATCGTCTAAAAACATGTAATTATGTTCCGTATATACGGAAAAACAATGAAATCAAGCTTGCAGCTTGTTTATAAATATAAATATATTATCCGACACATATACAGATTGGTCATTTTCTTTCACATAAATAAAAAAAAAAAAGGTATATGTATAATTCTTTTCACGGGACATTCTAAAAGCAATATGCCGGCACAATGGCCGGCCGGTAAACAAAGGGTTTAACAGTATGAGAATAACCTGATGGATGATTGTAACTGAACTTCACACCGGAATTACCTTCTCCTAAATGAGTGCAGTGACTATGGAAGCTGCTAATGGGCCTCGCCAGACATGAATCCCAACGTTCACTCTCTGGCATGGTCTCAGCTACTACATATACTCCATTCGAATTCGTGAAGGCTTGGTAGTTCAAAACTTCACCAGACTTGGTTATGCAAAGCACCGCCACCTCAGCACCTGCTCGAAGAAGTGCAAAAAAAATCGCAAAGATATAATAAACATTTACAAATCAGAACTCAAGCTGTTGGTGAAGTTTAGCAATTTCCCAAATGTATCAAATCTGAATTTGTAATTTGGCCCGTAAAATGCTCGAGAGATTGATATGCAGCCTTCTGCAAATGAAGGGGAAAAAAATGCTACCTTTTGCAGTTGCTACATTACCAATCAGAGGACATTGAACAAATAGCTTAATAAGTACGAAAAAATTGCAAAAGGTATAAACATTTAGAAATCAAAACTCGAGCTCTTGGCAAAGATTAGGCAATTGTTGTTACCCTGAAAGCCCAAACTTATGAAATTTCGTAATTTTGAAGCTAAAATCTGTTAACGGAGGCAAAAAAAATGCTACCTTTCCAGTTGCTACATTACCGATGAGGGCAATGAACAAAATAGCTTGAGACGAAACAAATTTATTCAAGAGATAGAACTTCAAAAATTCTGAGGGATACATATTTGGGATCAGAGTACAAAAGGTAGAGCTAAAATGAAACCATCAGATCAAAATTCCAATCATCTGAAGTCCAGAGAAGAAG
>BKCP01010514.1:3097861-3107915 GCA_008636005.1 Striga asiatica | reverse complement strand
GACCGAAAGAAAAGCCATTGACAAACAGAGCACAATGAAATCTACCATGAAAGAACAAGTATTTTCTTTGGAACAAATCCTGCAAACCCATTAATTAACGTTTGCCAATGAAGAAAAAATTACAAATGAGGCCAATAAACAAATAGCTTTAGACAAATAAGAGAAACATGTTTATCCAAGAGATAAAGTCATAAAACATCATCTTTTCTCAAGGATGCACATTTGAGATTGAGAGAGCAAAAGGTAAAGCTAAAATGAAATCATCATAATCCTATCAAAACTCCAATCCTGAGCCCAAAAATAAAAAATAAAAAATCACCGACCCAATACCCAAAGAAAGCCACAGACAAACAGAGCTCAACGAAATCCACCACGAAAGAACAATTAATTTCTTTGCAACAAAACAGGCAAAACCCATAAATCGACCGCAATTGAAAACCCCAAATCTCACCTTGTAGGGCATGATCTTCTGGGCCGATTGAAGAGTCGGCGCACACATCGCACACTACCCGGCCGTGGACTTCGCCGGTCCAAGATCTAACTCCGGTCGCCATCAGAGCCAAAATTGTGAAGCGGAAAAACCAGGCTGCCCTTAGTCTTCCCCACTTGGACTCCATTACCAAAAACACTTCGATTTTCTGAACCGATTACGATCGCCTTTCTCCTCTGATTACCCAAGTTTGGGACTTTAATCGCAATGAGGTAGCCCAATGCTCATTATAAGGGAAAGGGGTTTTCCATAAAAAGCTTCGTTCACACTTACTGAGTAGTTTTTACTGAAGCACGAAAATGAGGAAGGTAATGTTGTTCTTTTCCTTTTCCAATTATTATATTATTATTATTTTTATTTATTATCTATTTTGGGGTCAAAAAGGGATTATTAGTTGTTGAAAAAGGAATCTCACAATTCCGTACTTTAGTTTAATGACGATTTGATATGTTTGATTTGATTTGCTTTTGAATACTTTCTCATTTTGCTAGTAAGCTTAAGATGAAAAATATTATTAAGAAATACTAAAACTTATCATTGATATAAAAATGGAGGTGTAGTAATTAAAATGAATGAATTATATTAATAAAATAATATTTTCTCCATTTATTCTAATTGCCATTCTTAGTTTGATATTATATATTACTAATTATTTGTGGTTTTAGACACAAATTTCCAATTATATAATATACATACTCATATATTATAAATAAAATTTTGATTACAAAAAATAATAACTATAGTATGGTATGAGAAATTGATCATTAGAAATCTATTAACTAAATATAGATCATTAGTATTCTTGTTTTTGTCTAAAATGATCTAATAATAAACTGATGAAAGTAAGTAATAGGTAAAAATATATGAATAGCTGAATAGTAAATAATATTATATAAAAATGTGCAACGAAGACTTTATTTTAAAATTGTATTAATAGAATTAAGGATAGAAAACTTGAGATAAATGAAGAGTATGATAAAATAATTTATTGTTTAATATCGAATTGAGGGTTAGGGGGCACTAAATTAGCATATTTGTTTTCTTTTACTTAGTAGTCATTTTCTTTTTTCATACTCGACAAATGCATGCTGAGCTAACAATGAACAGAGTACGATTAAAATCATATCCACAATATTTGGAGCAAAATGAAAAGCGAAGCAATGCAGCATTATGACCTTCTCAATCCAGCTTTATTATTAGCTCCAAGCAGCTTACAAGCATTATTTCACTGAGTTCAAATATGAATCTTAAATAGGATCACCAAGCTAAAACTTACATAAATATACTCAACACTCTTTTTAACAGAAAAGAAGAAAAACAAACAAATCTGCAGTTGCAAAGGAACTCGAGACACGAGACAAAAACACAAACAGTAGGAGGAAAAAGTTGAAAAACAAATGCCATCAGATGATAATCTATCACACAGCAACCTGACTGAACAGACTCTTGCGTATCTGCAATCAGATACAAATTTAACGTGAATATGAAAGGTTATAAAATAGACGAAACAAAAATTGTTAAGGTAGTACTACATATCTTTTTTTTTTCCATTACATTCAGATGTATTAATGTTCACATATGAAATGATAATTGGAGAGGTATTAATCGAAATCGGTGCACCCTTGAAAAAACTAATAGTTCACATATTATTTATTAACATATAGAGAAAAGGTTTTGATGAAAAAAGTTACCTCAGGCAACTTTTTACGGAAGGCAACATCCAATCTAGCATCAAGAGTGTTCTCAAACACAATCTTCCCATCCCTAGAAGCCAAGACCACACCGCCAGAGCTAGAAATACAACATACAGAAAAAGAGTTACGGCTAATTCTTGTAGTTTCTGAATTTTTAAAAGGAAAAATTGCAATTTTTGCCTTTTTTAAATCTTCTACAAGTCTAGATATGAAAGTAATAAAAGTTGCAGAGAACCAAGCGGGAGAGAGTAAGAAAGGGATAAGAACAGAGAAAAATCAATCTCGAGTAGAGCATTTTTTGTCTGCACTGCAATTTATCAGAAGTTCCTACAAAATGAAGTTCGTTCAATTTTAGTAGAACTTTTGTTACCAAAAAGGACCGTGCGAATTGCGACCAGAGGGGGCAGGCGGGAGGTGGACATTATCAACTATGATCTCGGGTGGATGAACATTGGCCTTCTGTGCATATTCATCCTTTGCTGAATCCAAGACGGACTCCACCAAATGTACATCCTCTTTACGACACCGCAATAACACAGATGGCTCCTTCAGCCTCAATAAACTCTGAAATGCAGAAGTACATTCTCAGACAAACACTAATCAACAAGTTTACACACATCAAGATTTGACTGGATCCAAATTTCTCAAATACAAGTCAATTATCAAACCAGAAAAGCTAAATAAAATTTATTTAATTAAAGATATACTAAATTAAATTAAAGAATAAAAAAATCAAATTAGACAAGTTCTTGGCTGATTCTTCTGACATAAGTTTGATAGGTGATCCTTCCCAGTCGAACATGTGGTCCAATTCGATTCTCATAAATATGATATCAACTTACATGATTGCCACCTCTTCATTGTTCTCACTATATACTCTTGTAATATGAATAACGAAAAGACTTTCCGCTAAAGAAAATATCATACAGCTGACACAACTCAAAATTAATAAAATTCACCGCATGTTCTCTACCTGGATTTTGTTAACCCCGCAGGTCCACGGCTTTCCGAAACTTATCAAAACTTAAATCTTACGCAACAAAAGAAATTCACTTCTCAATGCTGCGAATATCACATAATTATCAGCCTAACGCAAGAGGACTGAAGAAAAGGACACCTAATCAAAGTAATCATTTTTCCACTGAATTTAATTTTTACAGAAATCTATTGAAATGTCATATGTTGGAAACATTACTTGCAAATGGCAGTCATTATTATATCATCTATCAGGGCTTAGTTTTCACAACCTGAATGATGAGATCCTTCAGAAGGTTCCTATAGTTGTTATGGTCACGGCTGACATTCAAAAGCTCCTTCGATGCTGCCTCCTTCATGGAATTTACCAAATCATCCTGTGCTTGAAGGACCTTGATTCTAGAAGCATTCAGTTGCATCGAGTACTCACTGCAATCAACCAAATTACCAGCAGAATCTTAATCAAATTGAATCAACTTCGAGTTCATCACGGTATTAGCAGTCTAAGAAAGTGAACAGCCGAAAGAGTTAAAGACTTGGATATGATAATCAATGTAATAAGGTAGGTTTAAGATTCATCAAATTCTAATGTCATGATTGCTTAAATTCTAGAATTTCTGATCAGGAGAATGACCGCTGAAGAATTGCAAAAATGCAATCTTTCCTAGTACAGATCTCGAATAAAATTGCAGAACAAGGAAATCAATGGGAAAATCAACACAACCACTCATGGATCAGCATTGAGGCGCCAAGTTAAGGTTGATAATTCATTACTTTTTAATCAATAATCACATATCCCAAAATCTAAACAAAACTTCATCAAAAAAGGTTCAATCAACAGCTCGATTCAACCCAACACGAGGCAGCAAAAAAATCAAAACACATAACAAATAGGAATCACAAAATCATAAATCTTACATTTTTTTGCGGACTTGCACTTGCTTCTCCTTGCGCTCATATTCCTGCCTGATCTTTTTCTTCTCGGCCTCGACCAGCTGCAACTTCTCGATATTGAACTCCTACACACACACAGACCAAAAAAAAAAAAGCAATAATCACAACAATCGGACTAAATTTGGGGCAAAAAACTGCAAATCGCGAAGGGGACTGGAAAGCCGAACCTCCTCGGCGGAGACGGAGATCTCGTTGGCCTTCTCCTCCGCTTCCTGGCGGATGAAGCGGACCATCTGCTGGATCTGCTTCGAAACGTCGGCGTCGTTCATGATTCCGGATGCAGATCGGATCCTGCTAAGCAGGTTCGGGTTTTTTTTTAATCTTTTGTGAGAGGATTGGAGAAGAAGGCTTTTTGTCCGAGTCTGTGACCAGGAGAAACTGAACACGTTTGCCTATATGGATGGTGACGTCGTGTTTGATAGATCAAATAAATTGTTATATTTTCTTTAAAATCGTTTTTACGTGCCACAACGTTTTTGTCTTGTGTGGAATTGTGGATAGACTAAAAAATATTTCTCCCCCAAACAAAATGTAATTAGTTAAAAAGTTTTCATATGGAAGAAAGAAATTTAGTGGAATAATTAAAGAATATATTTAGTACAAAGTGACGTATTATAAAAAATAATAATAAATTTCATTATATATAATAGTAAAATAATGATTTGCAATTATAGTATATGAGTGGATGAATCGAAGTTACGATTTATAGTTACAAGTATATAGGTGGATGAATAATAAATTTTGTTGAATAACTTGTACTGACGGTAATAAAAAGGTGTAAATATGAAATTGATGAATAATATATTTTCTCACTGTGGATGATGGTCGCTGACTTGTCGCGTCACTATGGTAACTAACACTTCTCACTCTCCCATAAACATAAAACAAGGGGGGAAACCTATATTGCTACTAGTCTTCCTTGTGTTGGCTGCTCGTCTAATTGATCAACAGAAATGACCATAGGATGCACTAATGGTACTAAGATCGGATAATGTACCTAAGTTTGAACTACCTAGATGCACTATGAGTATGAGTATGAGATAGCCTGTTGTATACGAAGACCACTACAGGTAATTTGAGGGATCACTAATCACCAACAAGGAAGGAACTTAGTTTTTATAAATTTTTCAATGTTAATTTAAATATTTAATAAATAAACACATTGCTATGTGGTTGTCGGATGCGACCATCATACTTCATGTGCTCGTGCGTTAGTTAGATGACTTATCTTCATGATTTTGTTATCTGGTGCACCACAACTTATGGTTGGACGGACCTGCATAGCTCTCAAAATCTGTATGCGACAGTGCTTCAAACGAGCGAATCTAAGGTCAAAACGAGGGTCCCAAAGCCATGAGGATGGGTTTACATTGACCTGACTCAACCCCATCTCGTCAAACTCTTGAACAAGTCGCATAATATGATTAAATGTTACTCATTTTAGAGTTATTCAATTTAACAAACTAGCTCAACGATATTTAATTGGTTTGTGTAAAGAATTCGATAGGCAATTTGCTCAACAAAACAAACACTTAAAATTTGAGTTGTTAGTATAGATAAACGAGCTCAACTCGAATTCGTTTAGCTAACAAGTTTATAACTATTCTAGAAAGTCAACTAAAATGAAACTAGAACTGCAAATAAACTGAACAGAGTCGAGCATTAATCTTTTAGAATTAGGCTTGATTGCTTTTTTTTTCAAATGTTGCTCAAGCTCGAGTCTTCAAGACTTGGACAAAAGTATACAATTACCGAGAGATTTGTCAATAATAATAATTAATAATAATAATTCCACTGTGGATTTTTTTATTTTTTATTTTTTTCAAAAGCCACCTGTAAATTTTAATGTCTTTCACATGGCAGCCCCCAAAATCAACTATCCACCCCCTGGCCCTCACACGAACACCCCACCGGAAATACAGGCTCAGCCACCTCCCCCGTGGCGGAGCCGCCGCCGCTGCATATCTCCACGAATGCCCGGACGATGGTCTCGTGATGGCGAGGCGAATTCAGCCGCAGAAAGCAGTCGAGGAGCTGCTGCAGATCAGCCGTCGAGTAGATTTCATGCGCGAAGATCATCTGGAGCATCGACCGCCGGAAATCCAGGTACGGGTCGTCGGAATCCTTGACGACGGCGAGGCTGTCGTGGATCTTATGGCATCCGGCGGCTGCGACCGTTTTAGAGGAGCTTCGCTCGGGGAGGAGGGAGCCGCCGCCGCTGGCGGCGCGGTGGTCCGGCTCATCGGAATCCGTGGCGGGCTTCCAGTCGCCTTTTGTGGAGGCGCCGGAGGAAAAGGGACGGTGGATGGGCTTTTGATCGGGAATTTTCGGAGTTTTGGGCCTTTGTGTGGGCTGGATTATGTCTGTTGATTTTGGGCCGCATACGCAGCCCGTCTTTGCGGTGAGAATGCTTTTCCATTTGGGTATTTTGCAGGGACACATGTCGCCGGGAGACTGGCGGCGGAGTTGTGGCGGTCGGTGGCGGGGTTGTGATGATTTTTTTAGTAGAACTATATAATATGGTCGTGCATCACTAGCTAAGAAGAGGAACTATATATAAAAATGAAATTCTAAAATTTTTTCACCATTGTTTAGATCTTTAATTCTTTATTTAAGATTTTTATAATACGTGTTTTTAAATTTTGGAATAAAGAATGGTGTAAAAACAATGTGTTAATTTCATGATTCTTGGTTTGGAAATTGATAAGTCACATATATGTATTTTTTATTCCACTTATTTATAACATGAACAACGAGAACTATAACTATAACTGTTGAAACAACTCTAACTGTTGAACGAATCAACTCTTGCGCAGTTATAGTTCAGTTCGACTTATGAATGTGTGAGTTCGATGAGGTGAGATCGAGAGTTAATCAAGCTCTTTTATTATTAAATGAGCCGTCATATTTTGTTCATGATATTTCAAATGTAATAGTCGAGTTTAAGTTGTTTGCGAACGGCATTTAATGCTCACAAATAAACAAGCCGAGCCTTCGTCTTGTTTATTAAATGAATTTGCTCATTTGTTAAGTGAGCATAAGTTCAAATATAAGTTACTCGACTTGGTTAGACTCGATGAATACGTTTGGATAAAGCCTATTTAGAGCTCCAAAAATAATTTAAAAGAAAAAATTATTATCGTGAGTTGAAAGGAACGGGCAAACAACTAATATTAAAAACCATTTAGTCGAAATAAAGTATGGATTTGAGTTAATAATGAAATAAAAAATAGAGAGGTATGGTCCAAGACTCCCAACTAAATGATCTTATTATGGTAATAGGTTCTTTGAGCCCTTCCCTAGCTAATCATGAAATCCAATCTAGTTATGTAATCTCTTGAAATTCAATCACTTACATTTGATTTTTTTTTTATATATATTTTTTTTCATAATAAAGGCACTAAGTCTTACAACATGAGTTACGTATCACTATAACACGCATCATTAAGAGTGTGATTGGATATGAATTCAATTAGTAAAAATCTAATTTTTTTTAACTATAGTTAAGTTTGAAAAAAAAGTGGTATGGTTAGTTGTTAGTGGATATATTAAAATAGTATTTAAAATAAAATAATTAAAGTTGATTTGATGTAAAAGTAAGAGAAAATGATTGGAAGTGATAGTTAGTTAAAATTATGTAAGTGGATGAATAGTAAATTAAAGTTGATGTGATGTATAAAAATGATTGGTTGATATTATTTTATTATATTAATAATATTGAAAATAATGGAGTTGAGTTAAAGTTGTGTTCAATTTGAGTTTGAATTAGTTTTTTTACTGTACAATGCATAAACAATCACCCCCTAAGTGTTCAATTTTATGTGCACCATTCTTATTTTATCTACACAAATTACGAATTTCATAAGTATGTAAAATTAAAAATATATATATATAAATAGAAGATTTCAAAATCAAGGAACCTCTAATTATTATATTCATACCTGATTATTAGGTAATTGGTTTAACCTTTCTCCAAACACTATAATTAGCCACAACTGCCATGTTATATGGTTTAACTTCATTAATATTGAAGTTTCAACAACAGGCGTACTACTTTGATCGAGTATCATTTAATTTCCAGCAATAACATTATGGTCCAAGTTGGACCAGAAAAATTGTCTAAAGTTACGTAGTACTAAAATACAAGTAATTGGATTTTGGACCGTTAATTATTTCAATTATAAGTATTACTAAACAAGCTGACTCGTTAGTGGATTTGACTCAAATCGACTCGTCAAGACTCGAATTTCGGGTTGACTTTCATTTGATAAACAAGGGCATCTTGTTTAGTCAATGAGACGAATTTTGCTCAGCTTCATAAAGCCTCGAGTTCAAAAGTTACGTGTTTGAGTTCGACTAATTTAGTTAAGCGAGTATGAGTTTCAGGAGCTTTTTTTACTAGCGATTTATTTATTAAAGTATAGCCAATTTAAATTGAATATTTTATTAATTTATTCAATGAATCATGTAATATTATGACTATAGCCGTAATTCTTTATTGTGAGTTGTGACATGTACTGTAATCTATATAGATTGTTTATTGTTATATATATCTTTCACAAGTTGCTGGCAAACTCAAATACTACTAATTCATATAAACTTGTTTATATATTTATTAAATAGGCCAAAGCGCCGATTATCAGTGAATTAGTAAGGGGTGATTGTATATGAATTGAATAGTAAAAAATTCAATCAAAACTCAAATTTGACTCAACTTTAACTCAACTTCACTATCAAAAATATTATCAACATAATTAAATAATATCAACTAATCACTTTTACATATCACATCAACTTTAATTCACTATTCATTCACTCACATAACTCTAACTAACTATCATTTTCAATTATTTTTCTCCTACTTTACATCAAATCAAGCTTAATTATTTTATTTCAATATTATTTTAATATATCCACTAACAACTAACCATACCAGCTTTTTTTAAAATTAACTATAATTAAAAAATAAACCAAATAAAAACTAGTTCAACCCATAAACAATCACCCCCTAAAAAACAAGGCAATAATCTGTTGAATCGATGAAAATAGTTCAAAAGTTGGTCAGTCGGACAGGGTTGGACGGGTCCACATTTAAAGAAAAAAATGTATTTATATAAATATGTATGTATATATAATATTTTAATATTTAAAAAAATATATAATTATACATAACAAATATGTGTAAATTATGAATCAGTTATTGAAGCATTTGATTGTTTTTTTAAATTGTCTGAATATTTAATTAAGAGTGCTTTTCTAGAATTTAACAATATTAATAAATTAAATACATTCAATTGATGCAATCACTGTAGTCAATTATTGAACAAGTAGCTTGACATATTTGTTGACGGCAGTCCTTCTATGACAGTCAGTCACAAACCTAACCATTAGGCCTATATATTTTTACCACAAATGCCTACACTTTTATTAGAAGATTTCACACACACAAAATAAAAAACGTAATAATATTAACAAAAAGTAAAATATTTAATAATATAAGTATGTATTTTTATTCATACATATGATTGGTTCGACTGCTAATACTGGAAAAAGAGGCTGAAACTGTGTAACTTGTCAAGTTGTCACAATTTCGATCTTGTGTATATTTGGAATTTATCATTTTCACGCTGTCCGTCTGTCCACCGCTAGAAAAAAAAATTCAGTTTTGAAAATCAATGGCCACCGTTTTGCAAATCCCGTCGCATTGCCTTAGCAGCAAACCCATCTCGTTTTCAGCTCCAACAAATGGTAAAATCAACAGATTATTTTGTATCTCAATTTCGAGTAATGATAAGTCCCTCATCACCAGATTTAGGGTAAGGGCTTTGAAGGAGAAAACAGAGGAGATTGGAAATCCCTCGTCTGCTGAAGAAGTTACCAAGAAATATGGTCTTGAAGCTGGGCTCTGGAAGGTTTGGTTTTCCTTTTTTTTTTTTTTTAC
>BKCP01010514.1:3074008-3088434 GCA_008636005.1 Striga asiatica | reverse complement strand
TTTTTCGGCATTTGGAATATTATGATGCTTCTGTTTTGATTGAACACTGAAATTTGGAGGTCGAATTTCAGGTTTACTAAATCAAAGAGGGGAGAAAAAATAAAAGGAAATGAAGAAGTACGGGCTGCAACTTAGGGTTCCACAGCAGAAAAAACAGCCAACTAGACCCCCACTACCCACTCCACTTGGGTTTAACGACGAGGATGAAGATAATGTTGAGAGAGATATTTTGCGCCAGGCCTACAAGAACAAAACTCACAGAGATGTTTGTTCCCCATCCCTTCTCTCTCAAATAGTTTAACCACTTCCTCATTTGTTGAGTTTTTGCTTTTTGATGGATTTAAAACGGAATATTTCTTTATGTATTTATCTTTGCCATTCCTTTTAGGTTGAGGAGCAGCATAAGAAGGCGCTTGAAGAAGATCCTTCGGCGTTTGACTACGATGGGGTGTATGATAAGATGAAGGAGAAACAAGTTCGCCCCATAGAGCAGGATCGACAAGATAGAAAGGTAATGTAATGGTTTCTTTTGCTGTGTAGTATTATAAGATGATCAGTTATATTTTTCGTTGACTACCTTGGATAATGGTTGGTTTCTGATGTTTGATACTCTTCTTCCTACATTGGCAAATTCCATTAGTATAGGTACGAAGTTTGTTATTGTTACAATTCTTTTGAGAAAGGGTGTGCTCTGAAGGATGCATGCCAAAGTGAATAATTACCTTAATTAGAAAATAAACATAGTTCGGTGTGTAAAGGTTATAATATTAGGTATATTGTGAAACTTATACTTTGCTGAATGAAAATACAACCGTTAGAACGTAAACTTTTCGAATTATTTTGAAATGTGACAATGAGCCCTCGTCCTAGATGCCCTTCGCTATAAACATGGACACTTGGACAGAGATCTTAGTTGGATATTTTTGTATTAGTCTTCATATGCACGCGTACAATGTTTTCACACGAGAGTTTTCGCGACAAAGGGGAAATTGAAAATAAGAATCATCTGCAGTCAAACTTATAAATATTTTTTCATAATAAGTAATTGTTTCAAACTTATAATTAATCAGAGTTCTATTTTTGGGTGCAATGATTTCAAACAACGTTCAAGGTTAGCACATTTTGCTGTTTGAGATATTGCATCTTGATGTTTAGTAGCTGTGCTAGTAACTCTTCTTTGCATTTTATTAGTTTCTCTTTGCTCTATCTGAGTAATTATCACCATCTTTTAGCACTACTTCATGTCATTTGCATCTTGTTTGCAGCCCAGATATATCCAAGCCTTAATGGATAAGGCTAAACAGCGAGAAAAAGAGCATGAGATTATATATGAGAGGAAGCTAGCCAAAGAGAGAAGCAAGGATGAAGACCTCTATGCTGACAAAGATAAATTTGTTACAAGTGCTTACAAGAAAAAGCTGGCTGAGCAAGCCAAATGGCTCGAGGAAGAGCGGCTTCGTGAGTTGAGAGAGGAAAAGGAAGATGTAAGTCCAGCTTTCTCTAGCTTTTACGGTTTATACAAGAACATATGTAGTCGGCATTTAAGTTCTTGTTTAGCCGGCTGATAATGTATGTGAATCTTGAAATTCCGCTCATTAAAGGTAAGATGCTCTGAAATAATTTTAAGTTTGAACTTCAAAAACTTATGTTTGCCAATCCACTTTAGTTAGGTTCTACTTATTAAGATTATGACGGCTACTGGGATTTTCACCTATTGTTTACATCAGATCACTTAGGACATGTTTGGACTTTGGATACAAATAAACTCAATTCATACTCAAAACCTAACTCAACTTTAACCCAACTCCACTATCCCTAATATTATCAATACAATTAAATAATATTCAATCATCATTCTTACCCATCACATCATTTTTAATTCACTATAGTATTCATCCACTCACATAATTTTAACTAACAATCACGTCACATAATCTTTCTCCTACTTTTACATCAAACAACTTTAATTATTTTATTTTAAATACTATTTTAATATAAAATCAAAATCTCACTAGCAGCTAACCATTCCACATTTTTCACATTTTTCCAAATTAACCCTCGTTAACCAAAAAAACATGTTTTGAGCGGATATATTTGTATCCAAGCACGCCCTTACTATCTTGTTTTCACTTTTTCCACTTGTGCAACGTTTATTATCACAATTATTCTTGCTGTTTTTTTTTTTGGTGATACCTTGATTCAAATTTCTGTTTGTCATTTGATTTTTTTACACAGTATTGTTTTTTAATTGATTAGGTCACCAAGAAAACGGACATCAGCGATTTTTATTTCAACCTGGGCAAAAATGTCGCGTATGGTGCTAGACAAGTGGATTCCCGTATACTCGAGAAGCAGCCTAAAGAACAAATGGTTCAGGCAGCACCGGTACAATCTTCTCGCGTGGCAATAACTCCAGAGTCATCTGCAATAGAGAAGAAGAGAAATCAAGATGACAATGCTAATGTAGAGAATTATTCTCTTGAGGGACCCCTTTCAAAATCTCCCGATCATGAACAAGACACGAATGAGGGAGCATCGGCTACTGAACAGATGATACCCGACGAGCAGAAGAAAAATGATGAGACAGCTAAGGACCATCACAAGAGAAGTGAAGATGCAGTGGCTGCAGCCAAGGCTCGGTTCTTGGCACGGAAAAAAGCAAAGGTGTGGTAATGATTAATCCCTCTCTGAATGAAGGAATCCTTGTGCATTTGCTCACTTTGAAGTTTGAAACCTATGTGACAAAGGAAAATTGTGGGAATTATTTGTCTGTATTGTATGTTCTTTAGTTTTATGTATAAAACACACTGCAAAATACATTTTGGAATGAATGGAAATGACCAATTTAACACCTTTGAAGTTTATTATATTTTATTTTCTTTGAGTGACCACAGAAGTTTATTATAAATGAAGGGCCCCAAAGGTGAAGTGAAATTTGATGTCCATTGCATAGCAATATATCTCAATCAGAAAGCAACTCAGTCACATGCAACCTGTGCTGTACTCATGTGGCCTGCTTAATGAGCTGTAAAAAGCTTCTTTTCACCAGTTTCAGGCAGAATGAGTCTTTAATAATAATAATAATAATAATAATAATAATAATAATAATAAGTCTTTAATAATAATAATAATAATAATAATAATAATAATAATTAAAAAAGAAAAATGATTAACACAAGCTTAGAAACTGCTACTGCTAACTGGTGTGGACCATTAAATTCAGTATCTACTTATCCCAAGCTGTTCTAAAGGCCCCACTGTCTTTTATTAGCTCACATTTTCCACCTGTACTCCCATCCACTCATATTACTCATTTTTCCTTAAATCACATGCCCATAAATCACCACTTCAAGAGCTATATTAATGTTGTCACTAAAAAACCCAAATAAAAACCAATTTTAGTTTGCACTTTGATCAGTAGATGAAAACCCTTAGAAAAACAATGCCTTTTTCCAAACTCCTCTTCATTTTCCTCCTACTTTTGTTCTCACCTTCAACTCCTTCTTCTTCATCTTCAAACTCCTCTATTCCCATCTCACTCCTCAACACAAACCCACATTCACACCCCTTCCAAAAGCTCACATACTTAGCCTCAAACTCCATAGCCAGAGCCCACCATCTCAAAAATCCCGAAAATGCCCCTACCTCTGCCGCCACCCCACTGTACCCTTACAGTGGAGCTTACTCGATCTCGTTCAGCTTCGGCACACCTCCACAAACCATGGCTATGATCATGGACACTGGCAGCAGCTTCTCTTGGTTCCCTTGTACGAGAAGATACACGTGCAAAAATTGCTCGTTTTTTTCGGAAAACAACATATCATCTTTCATACCGAAACAATCTTCCTCGGCCAAGATCCTCGGCTGCAAGAACCCTAAATGCGGTTGGGTCCACAGATCGTTCGAACCGGACTCTAGCTGCAGCAGAGAGTGCCAGGTGGCGAACCAGACGAGCTGCACGCAAATATGCCCTCCGTACATGATATTATACGGTCAAGGCTCGACTGCAGGCGTAGCCATGTCAGAAATACTCAACTTGCCGAACGAGAAAATACACGATTTTCTCGTGGGCTGCTCGATTTTCTCGTCCAATCTGCCAGCTGGCGTAGCCGGTTTCGGCAGGGGAAATACTTCTCTCCCTAGCCAATTAGGACTCAAAAGATTCTCTTACTGCCTCGACACTACCAAAAGCGGCTCGCTTTATATGGACGCTTTATTCGATTCCGGTGAAAAAACCGCGAAATTCAGTTACACCCCATTCTTGAAAAACCCGGTTTTTGGGCCGGAATATTACTATGTCGGCTTACGAAAAATTACGGTGGGAGGTAAAAAGGTCGAAATTCCATACGAAAATTTGTGCCTGGATAAGACGAGTGGTGGGGGTGGGACTATAGTCGATTCGGGCTCGACTTTTACATACATGAACAGGGCGGTTTTTACTGCGGTGGCGGATGAATTTACGGTGCAAGTGAAAAATTACGAAAGGGAAGTTAATGTGGAGTCTCGAACGGGTTTGAGGCCGTGTTTTGACGTGACGGGAGAAAAGGTAATTAAAATGCCGGGTTTGAAGTTTCATTTTAAGGGAGGGGCAGAGATGGAATTGCCGTTAGAAAACTATTTCTTTGCCGCTAGTGATGACCGGAAGTTGGTCGTGTGCTTGGCGATGGTGACGGATAATACATTGCTTGGCTCAGAAGTTAACGGAGGCGGCGGGCCGTCTGTGATATTGGGTAATTTCTTGATGCAGAATTTTCATGTGGAGTTTGATCTGAGGAATGAGAGGTTTGGATTCAGACAAAGGCCTTGCTAGTGAGTTGTGAAGTAAATTGTGTTTACTTTTTACTATCCCTAACTAGAGACTAAAGTAGGAAAAGAACTCTTGAATTATGAGGTGTGGTAATAATTTCCATATATGATGTTTAGGAGAAAAATCAGAGCTTTATTTTACTGTAACATTGTTGCACAAGTTGTGGTCTGCACTGCATTTAAGATCATGTTCACAATCAACTTAAAACTTCTTTATAGCTGTTATTTTGATTGTAATCTTTTTGTTTAAGTTGATGTTGTTACAGTAAAGCTATTGTTAGACGGAACTAACGGTTCCACATTATTTTTAATATATATGCATACTTTTAAACTGAAATATCATGAACAATATAAACAAAAGTATAACATTTCATAATATAAGTGCATTTTTATTGGAAAAGTATGACGAGTCGACCAAACTAACAGTTCCACTGACCCACATGAAAACTTATTCCCCTATATGAAAAATGTCCTAATCCTACATGTCGATCGCAATCATATGTGTCAAATTATGGTGATTCGTAATTTTAAGTAATAATTTCTGGTACTTATGAGTAGTCCATGTAGATCTGTAATCTTTCTATACCTACTAGGACTTTTAAATTTATAAAACACGTGACTAACTTAAATTATAAATATATTTAAAAATTAATAACTTTTGTATATATTACCTTCTTTTATATATAATATATTAAATTAATCATTTTTTGACTAGTTTCAACTTGATATCCATAATGCATATATAAAATAAATAAATAATTTTATTCTTTTTGTTACAAAACTAAATCATCTATTAATACTATTAATAAAATTATATATCAATTAAAAATGTATTTATAAATTCATTACATATGAATTATAAAAATTATTTAAAATTTTATAAAAAAATAAACTCTCATTTTAAATATAAATTATAATTCATTTTTTAATAAGTATTTTAGATTTAAATAGAAAAAATTCTCTCTTACATTTTTTTTAAGAATGTCAGTATAATTTTCTAAATAGAACTCGTGCAATCACGAGTGTTGTACTAGCTATATTCTTAAACTGAAATGTCACAATTGAAAGAACAGTATAAACAAAAGCACGACTTTTAGTTGTGTCTCACGAGAGTTGTTAAATTACAAGAACCACTCCTGAGATTGACTCGACTCATTTGATAATGAACGAGCCAAATTTGGTCTCGTTTAGTCAAGGTTCGAAAATTAAAAAAAAAAAAAATTACTTCTTTTACACCTCAACTCTTTTATGCTCGATTCTGGTTTGTTAATATTCAGAACGAAGCTCACATCTCGATAAAGAGCACGGATATCGAGAACTCAAGCTTGGATCAACTTATTTACACTCACAGTCTCGAGTTTAATAGTCTAAATGACCAATGAAATAACGTACGACACAATTAATACTTCAATTAACTAGGAGGGACCTTCGCGATGGGCTCTTCCCTCTTGCTGGAGGTCTTGATTGAGGATTATGTCGACGTGTTGGAGGACATGGCAACTTTCAACCCTTCGGTCAATGTTTCTTGATGGTCTCGTTTGTTGAATAAAGGATTTGGTTCTCTCGTTTCATATTTGTTTAGTCTATAGTCATCTTAGAGTTTGGAGTTTTTAAATCTACAATTCTTGTTCCGCGACATTTTTCTTTTTAGGTGGTTGTTTTTTCGGCTAGTATGGTACTATGGTAGTAGTGGTGATGCTTGACGACGGGTGATGACCTAAGTGTTTTTAGTTATTACTTTTTATTTTTGTGTGTAGTCGCTTGATCATTTATTTGATATGCGAGTTTGTATTGTAGTTTTTGTGTGTTTAGGTTTGTTCTCATCAATCTTTTAAAGTTATTTTATTTCGTTGGATGTGAATATAATAAGATTGACCTAATTACAACTTGTTGGATGTGGATTTAAGAAGATTGACCTAGTTACAACTTGTGCGAATGTATCTTGTATCAAACTTTTGTTTATTCCGATCAATCGTTCTTGTGACATAAAACTTTGTATTTCGTTAATTTAGGGATGAGAATTCCTATTTCAAAGTCATGTTTTATTCCATAGATGAACGATATGTATGATCATATTTTAAAATTTTATACGTGAAATGTAATATGGTTTTGAAAAATAAAATATATTTTGTTGGTTTAGACTTTATAGAGTCATGATATTGTAGGGAAAAAAAAAAGAGAAAATAACGTATGCGCCATAATAAAGTATTCCAATTATTATTTCCATGTAGACGATATGCACGCATACAGAAGATACTTTGACCCCAAAATTTTCTGGATCTAGGGTTTTCTGCTTAATCGTCACACACACACACACACACACACACCAAGCATCGTCTACTATAGAAATCTGATCATCACTCATCAGATTAACCCTAGCTCTCAAAAAATCTGAGTAAAATTTTCTGGATACAATCAAGAGTAACTCAACAATTCAACCATCGTCAATCGACAATCAATCTGTATTCGCCGGAATCTTTATTGTTTTTAAAGAAAACCCTACTTTTTTATTCAAATTTTTATGCTCCCATCTGGATTTCACTGTAAATCTGAAGAAAGAAAGGAATCGAAATTGATGGAGTTCCAAATACAATTGGACCGGATTTGTCGACTTGATCGACTGAATCATTGATTGATGTGCATATTTACACAATTGAAGTAGTGAAAATTGGGCCAGGAAATTATTCGAATTTTCGAGCTTTAAGCTTTTGTTTGAGCGGATAAGAATGTATCCGAAATTGGTGGCTGTGTACGACGGGGATAGGGTGCTCGGAGAGGTGCAGGTGCACCTCCAAAACGGCGTCGTTTTAGGGGCCGAGCTTAGGGAAATTCGGATATCGCACTACTCGCCGCCGAGCGAGAGGTGCCCGCCGCTCGCGGTGCTCCACACCATAAACCCCGCCGGACTATGCTTCAAACTGGAATCTGCGGCCTCGAATCAAGACTCGCCGCTTTCGCTTTTGCATGTCAGCTGTCTCAGAGAAAACAAGGTACTGCCGCAAAACAGAAACCAGCGAAAAAATGAAAAGGAAAAAAACTCTCATTTCATCAGTAACTGAAGTAAACCTAAAATTATAGCAGAACCCTAATTGGGGTTTTGAGATAGAGAGAACCTATGACATTTCACGAACTTCTACACACTTAACACTGAGGAAATACAAGTTTTAAACTGTCAAAGAGAAACTTTATCAGTTAAACTGTACATAATTGCTGAAAAAAAAAGGTACTAGGAAGAGTGACGATAATCCTGATGTATTTTTTATGCAATCTATAAATTTGTAACTGAGATAACATGAATATGCTTCTGTAATCTGTAACATATTTTGCGATTGAACTCATTATTTCCAACTTCCAAGAGTTTGTAATGTTTTGCCATCCTATTCACTTCAATGTGCTTTAGTTTTAGCATATACATATTGGCATCTTCTGTTGATGTATATGTCATTTTGGGTTCAGATTATGCAATTTTGGTTCCCCCCTTAATCTCTCGTCATGATATTTTTTTAGACAGCTGTAGCATCAATTGGAGGAGGGGAGGTTCACTTAGTTGCCATGCACTCGAGAAAGTTTGACAGACAGAACCCATGCTTTTGGGGCTACAGTGTGTCGTCAAGCCTATACAACTCTTGCCTTGTGATGCTGAACCTCAGATGTCTTGGTATCGTATTTGATCTTGACGAGACTCTCATAGTTGCAAATACAATGCGTTCTTTTGAGGACAGAATAGAGGCACTGCAGAGGAAAATAAGTACAGAGAGCGATCCTCAGCGTGTTTCTGGGATGTTATCAGAGGTTAAACGTTATCAGGATGATAAAAATATTTTGAAGCAATATGCGGAGAGTGATCAGGTGATTGACAATGGGAAGGTTATCAAGTCTCAGTCCGAGTTGGTTCCTGCTTTATCCGAGACCCATCAGCCTATTGTCCGTCCTCTTATACGGCTTCAGGATAGGAATATTATTCTTACTCGCATTAATCCACTGGTGAGGGTGCTGTGTTTTCTCCGGAATATATTGCTTGATTGTGAGCTGTCCTGGTATTTTCGTTTATATACATTCTCTGAACCTTTTTTGGCCAATTTTGAATTTTGACGGGTCGATGTTTTATATTTTTCGGTGATTTCTGTAAAATTTTTTCTATAACAGTTGTCAAATCAAATCACGTAGCTAACTTCTTTGTAACAATGTAGATACGTGATACTAGTGTTCTTGTGAGATTAAGACCGGCATGGGAGGAGCTGAGAAGTTACTTGACTGCTAGAGGACGTAAGCGGTTTGAAGTTTTTGTTTGCACGATGGCTGAAAGAGATTATGCTTTAGAAATGTGGAGGCTTCTTGATCCAGAATCGAATTTGATAAACTTGAAGGAGCTTTTGGACCGGATTGTATGCGTTAAGTCTGGTAAGTGCTTAGGTGCTGTAGGATTAACCACTATGTTCTTTAGAGTTCATCAATTATTAACATTGATTTCTGTTCATTTCTGTTGCAGGCTCTAGGAAATCACTATTCAATGTTTTCCAAAATGGGAATTGTCATCCAAAGATGGCATTGGTGATTGATGACCGACTAAAAGTATGGGATGACAAAGATCAACCTAGAGTCCATGTTGTTCCAGCATTTGCTCCATATTATGCACCTCAAGCTGAGGTAGTTGTTTCTTTACCGAAAGCCTCTGTATATGGTAAAACATTAAACTTTTGCCGACATGATATGAAAATGATTTATCTGTAGGCCAACAACACTGTGCCTGTGCTCTGTGTGGCTAGAAACGTAGCCTGCAATGTGAGAGGCGGTTTCTTTAAGTAAGTTTAAACGAACCTGTTTTTGTTCGCAGTTTTCACTTTCAGTATTTTAAGTGCCTGTTGTTGGATTTGACTTGGGACATTTTTAACCCAGAGAATTTGATGATGGTATGCTGCAACGGATTTCTGGAGTTGCATATGAAGATGATATTAAAGAAGTGCCGTCCTCACCTGATGTCAGCCATTACTTAGTTTCAGAGGTAAGTCCAAGTCTGTACACAGTTGAATTTGCTAAAGCAGATTTATTTAGTCATTTTAGGAAACCTATATTCCACTCATTAAAAAACTTCCGATTCTACTGCTTATTGTATTGCTGGAAAGCATCGGCTGACATAAATGATATTTTCTACTTCTATTTTTTCCTTTTTAGGATGATCCTTCAGCTTTAAACGGAAACAGAGATTCCCTTGGTTTTGATGGAATGGCAGATGCCGAGGTGGAAAGAAGATTAAAGGTGAACATCTTGCTTTATTGTATCTTCCTTTTGTTTGTTTCACCCTAACATTGTGTCTCCCTGATTTTTTCCAATCACCAGCCGGATACTTGTATTATATTTCCTGGTGCATTTCTTTAATATTAACGTTCGCAATAATTTACCCTGTTCACCCCCCCACCCCCCGATCTTTTCTTGATCACTAACCAACATCAGCCTTAGTTTTCTGTTTTCATTCTTTTTTTTTTTCTTGCATGCTACTTTCATTGTACATCCTCCAGAGCGCATCCAAAATAGTCTCAGCACAAGCTAACAATACCATAACTAGTGAAATCAAACTCTTTCAGGAGGCTATGTCAGCTTCTTCATCTTCTCCACCAATTGCAAATTTAGATCCGAGAATCACATCCGCTTTGCAGTACGCGCTACCATCCTCTTCTTTCTCAGTTCCTCCCATAACAACAATACAAGGGCCAGCAATGTCTTTTCCTAGTCAGCAATTACCTCAAGTGACCTCACTCCATAAACCGCTGGTATCTCAACTTGGACAAATAGAATCTAACTTGCACACTTCTCCTGCCACCGAAGAGGGTGAAGTTCCAGAATCAGAATTAGATCCCGACACAAGGAGGAGAATGCTAATTTTGCAACACGGTCAAGACGTGAGAGAGCCTCCACCCGAGCCTCATTTTTCTGCTCGTCCACCTGGACCACCACCTCCCATGCAAGTGTCTGTTCCAAGAGTTCCACCACGTGGTTGGTTTCCCGTTGAAGAAGAAATGAGTCCACGGCAATTAAACAGAGTGGGTCCACCCAAGGAGTTCCATTTGAATACGGAGCCTCTCCCGATAGACAAGAATCGGGGTCATCATCCTCCTCCTTTTCTCCCGAAAGTGGAACCTTTGATTCCTCCTGGTAGAGTTGTCGAAAGCCAAAGGTTGCCAAAGGAGGTAAATGATTTATTTGTATTCATGGTGTTAACCTTTTAATTGGCTTTCGGTGATGACGAGTTTCCTGATGTTAGAGATTTTATTCGTTTAGGCATTTCCAAGAGAAGATCAATTGATATTAAATCAATCAGCGCCTGATTATCAGTCTTTTTTGGGTAAGCATTGTACTTTTGTTACCATAAGTAAGTGGAAAAGATGCGTATACCAGATAACTGCTGATGTAGTTTCACATCCGAATTAGACTCCCCAAAAGACAGATCTTGCTCGAAACTTAGTGTTCGGAATCTGATATAATATTATTTTTCTTGAGATGAGTTTGACAGTATGTTTCAATCACAGTTAAAACACAAGTACTTGCTTAGTTTCATTTATGAAAACGGTGTTTTATTTGTGTATTTATAATTTTTTAGGTGGAGATGGCCCTGTACCTCAGCCACCTTCATCAAATAAAGATTTCGAGCTTGAAGCTGGACAGATTGGTCCCTACCCTGAAACATGTACTGGAGCATTACAGGAAATCGCGTTCAAGTGTGGAACAAAGGTACTAAACAGCAGTTGATGCCTTGCCTATTCTTACTGTTTTGTGGCTCACTTCTCACGTTCTCAGATGGTTACTTCAAATACCTGTAGGTGGAGTACAAGCAATCTATATTGTCAAGCACAGAATTACAGTTTCTTGTAGAGGTGATTCCGGACATTCCATTATCAACTGACTAACAAAAGGAGGAATTTTGGATTAGAGAAAATAAAAATAAAAATTAATGTTCTGCCTTTTCCCTCCATTCCTTTTTTTTCTCTCTCTCTCTCTTACTCAGGCTCGGATACATACAGAGAATATAGGTGGATCCATACTCTCCCAATTATATATATATATATTATATATAAATATATTTGAAAATTTGAGGAACGAGTTAAGTTGAGACACTTATGTGTAATGTTCAAGATATTGTCAAGGACCAATGCAGTTGTATTATGTTTATCTTCTGCAGGTCTTGTTCGCTGGGGAAAGAGTTGGTGAAGGAGTTGGTAGAACAAGAAGGGAAGCACAACGCTTGGCTGTTGAAGGATCTCTTTTATATTTGGCTGGTAGAATATAATATTGGTTTCCATAATGTTGAAATGATTGTGATGTTGTAATTTTTTTAATATAATATAATGCATATAAATGTGTATATTTAATTATTGTTATTGGATTCTTTCTAATAAACTGTGCCTCTCTAGTCTGTATTTGTTACTTTTTCAATAGAAAATTAATCATTTTTTGACATGTTGTATTCACCCAAAAACCAATTAGTTAAGAGCAAAGGGAAACACTCTTGTTGGTTTCGTGTGGCCAGTTAAAGTTAGATTTTCTGGTTTCCTTTTATTTTCTTAAGTTATAGTTTCTCTAACCCAAGAATGAAAGGATGCTTTGCGGTTTAGTTGTCTGACTGACATTTTTATTTTAACATCAAAGTGTCAATGCATACTTCTGCATGTCTTTGAAATTCTGCTGTTTCAACATGTGTCTTTCTGTTTCTCTTAGCTCCTATTTGGATTATTTGCCTGATCCTTTCTTCTTCAAATATCTCAGTTGGCGTGATTTGACTATAATATGCAGTATCATGCTTTGCTTCTGAAGCTCATTCTAATCTTCGCAAACTGTTTCATTGTAGATAAATACTTGTCACAGATTAGGCCTGAATCCGGCTGCGAGCCCGGGGATGTGAATAGGTTTGATAGTCGAGTAGATAATGATTTCACTAGTGATGTCAACTCCTTTGGGTATCATTCATTGCCTAAGGAGGATGGGGCCTTTCCAACAGTTGGCCCACCACCACAAAGGATTTTAGATCCAAGAATTGAGGCCTCCAAGAGGCATACGGGCCCAATAGCTGCTCTTAAAGACTTAGTATGTATTTTATACTGACACGTTTTTTATTCAAAGGTTTCATTGGTTTATATAATTGTATTGCATGCTTTTTGGTATGTATAAATTGCATTAATTTCATTGACATGCTTCATTGCTAATCATCTATTCTTTCAGTGTATGATGGAGGGCCTTGGTGTAGCATTCCAAACTAAGTCTCAATTTTCAGCTAATCCTGCTCTGAAAAATGAGGTGTACGCTGAGGTATGAAATCACTTACTTTTTTCTGTTTACTGCTGCGTACAGCAATATTATTGCTGTCGCTTGTATCATTGTATGAATTATAAATTTTCTGATAATTAAAGCCTCCTATTCTGGGATCAAGTATATCTGGAAGATTTTTGTTCGAGTACAATTTAGTAAAACAGGAGGTGTTGAATAATATTTTAATATTCATGTATTTGACCGGTTTCTATTTTAAATTTTCGTGTTACCATATTGTGCTTCAATCAAATTCTGGGATACTCCCTTTTCATGGTTTCAACTTCATCTTAATTTTGTTCCTTGAAGCTGTGTATTCTCTGAGTGCCTTGGCCTTGAAACCAAATACCCCATCTCTTGGCCATTTTAGGCTTTTAGCTGTGTGCTTGAGAGATAGTCTGTTACTCTCAGTTTTAGCTAGGCTTATTAGAGATGATTGTTGGTTTTAGAATTCAGATTATGGTAGAGAGAATGATGTGTATGTTATGGGAATTGGAGGATGTGGATGATATCGGGTAACCTGCTCATTTAACTAGTTGTATATTATTAATATGCCCTTCATTTCGTTCTATATGTCACTTTATAGAAAAAAAATGTTTCATTCCGTTCGTCACTTTTGGAAAATCAAGACAAATTAATTGCATATTTCTTGAATGATACGAGTGTTAATGTTAATCAATATACTTCTTTTCCCAACATAAATGAATTTATTCGATAGGAGTTATTGAAGTTTGAACCAATAATTAAAATTCGTAATAACATCAGTAGGTGACTTTGTTAATATGTATAAAAGACACCAAGTCAACAGAGAATACAAAGTGGAGGAGCATTCCCTGATTTATTGTCATGAATTGGGTACAGGACTTCCTTTACCCAGAAAAAGGTGAAAAAATTCAACATGGAAAATGATAGTGAAGAACTTCATGTTAGTTAATTACTTTCCTTTTCTAAAATTTAGGTTGAAGTCAATGGTCAAGTATTGGGCACAGGAATTGGGCTAACATGGACTGAAGCTAAGTCAGAGGTACTACACCCCCTTCACTTTTTGTTGTTCTCTTTCTATTTTTTATTTTTATTTTTTTGATTTTCTTTTCATTAATAATCACCTGAGTAGCAACTCTGACTCTTGGCTGTATTTCAATGTTACTATATATGTTCGTTGCATTTCATGCTCTTAATTCAATAACGTTCTCCTTAGGCTGCGGAAAAGGCTCTTATAGCCTTGAAATCCAGAATCGGTCAGTTTCCTTACAAGCGTCAGGGTTCTCCAAGGTGAGTGATTAGTGGTTGCTCTTAAATGGTTGATTTGAGAGTGAAATTGTTGC
>BKCP01010514.1:3043165-3060921 GCA_008636005.1 Striga asiatica | reverse complement strand
TTTCCTACATTTACATGTGTAACGTTATAGTCCATTTGAGACTTCTGTTTTTCTGGCCTTGGTTCATGCACTCTGGTACCTAAATGTGCATTTTCCTATTTATACTAAGATGCCCCCATCAGGATAATGAATATGGTATGCAGATACAAGTATCCCCATATGATCATTTATAGTTTTTCTAGACTAGTTAACAGTTTGAATCAGGTAGCTGAACGTTTATTTAGTAGTAGTTAAGCCAATATTGCTGCTCGCATTTATGGCCTATTGTTGTTGACCAACCAGTCTCTCAAGATTGAACATTCTTAAAAAGTTTCAAATGTTATGGGGGAAAATTTTTATGAATACCTTGTGTGTTTATTTAGAGCAATGAATTTACTCTGTGCAGGTCAGTACATGTCTCCTTATGATCCTGATGAGGGCCCTTCAGTGACTGGCTGGAGAGTTCAACGTTGGGAATCATCCGTTGAGAATGTCGTGATCCACCAGATATTTGGCAACCCGAGTTCTAACTTTGGGGGACAGCCACCTAAGCAAACAGTTTGGGTGAGTAAAGTGATTAAGTGCATTCCTTGTGAGTTTAAATGTCGTGAAGGAGCAGGGGCCATTCCACCAATCTGTGAAGGAAAAAATACTCATGAATCCGGTGTCGAGGTCTCAAGGGGGGTCATTTGTGATCCATTCGATCTGCCCAGTGATGTTAGAACTCTTGCTCGGATTGTGTACTCTGCTCATGGCGGTGAGATTGCCGTTTCTTTTCTAGGAGGAGAGGTTCATGTTTTCGCCGGTGTAGACTTCACAGCTGTTGACACCTATCAGATAAATGTTGGTGCTGCAATCGCTGCTCCTGCTTTCTCTTCTACTAGCTGCTGTTCAGCTTCTGTTTGGCATGATACTAGCAAGGATTGCACTATACTAAAAATCATAAGGGTTCTTCCTCCCGTCCCTAATAGTGAAGCAAAAGCTAACTCTGCAACATGGGAGCGGGCTATTGCTGAAAGGTACACCAGATAAAAATATACAGATAAATCGTTTGAATATATATTATAGTATCATGCGTTTCAATTGGTTTTGCGATTCATTTTATAATTCCTCTTAGCTGCAGAATGTGATTTGTGTCTTGGCAGATTTTGGTGGAGCCTTTTGGTGGGAGTTGATTGGTGGGATGCTGTTGGTTGTACACAGAGTGCTGCGGAGGATGGAATTGGTAAGTTGCTCAAGTTTCTCTTGAGGTGGAAAAAGCTATCTGCCTTAGTTTTGTGAACGACTTTTTTAATTCAGTTGTCTGTGTTAATCTTGGTATAAATAAATGCTTTAGGTGCTAAAACAACTATATCAGCAACATAGGCTATTTTAAGAATATATCCCTGTACCCTGTTATTTGTAGCTTGCTGATACAATAATTTTTTGTATTCCAGTTTCGCTGAATAGTGTTATTGCTGTATTGGATGCCGATTTCCACTCTCTCCCCTCCACTCAGCACAGACAGCAGTATGGGCCTGTAAGTTGGTTTATTCATATTGTCCATTCCGTACTTGCCTCCACCAGTCCACTTAGACATGGTGTTTCTCAAAATTTTGATATATTCCTGTGGTCATTACAGAGTTTGGACAGAATAAAGTGTAGGCTGCTAGAAGGTACTACTGCCCAAGAGGTTAGGGCGATGGTCCTTGACATGCAAGCCAGGTTATTGCTCGACATGCTTGGTAAAGGAATTGAGTCAGCTTTAATAAATCCTTCTGCTTTGGTTCAAGAACCCTGGCAAGCATCTGGTGAGACCTTATCTGGCATCGACCCTGAAGCAATGGCTGTAGAACCAGCACTCGTTCTTAGCATCCAGGTTGTTTTTTTTTTTTTTTNGTTTTTTTTTTTTTTTTACGAATCTTTTGCATGTATAACCACATATTCTTGTTATATTTCTTCTTCGCTAGTAATGTTCCACCTCTTGACTCGGTAAATGATGATGCAGGCCTATGTTGATGCTGTCCTTGACTTAGCATCACATTTCATTACACGTTTGCGTCGTTATGCTAGTTTCTGTCGTACATTAGCGAGTCATGCTGCTACAGCTGGCACTGGTGGGAGCCGTAATTTGGTGACAAGCCCCACCCAGAGTACCTCAACACCCGTCACAACTCAAGGTTGGTTCGCTTGTGTATTTCAAATATTTCGATTTTTTATCAATTTATCTAATGTAGAATGCCAACTCTTGAAAATCTCCCTATTCTCTTCAGCAGCCCAAGGTGGAAGCACGAGCTCCACAGGCAGTACTCAGATGCAGGCCTGGGTACAAGGAGCTATTGCCAAGATTAGTAGTACAAGTGATAGTGTTCCAAATTCAGCTCCAAACACAATGAGTGGCCCCTCGAACTTCATGCCAATTAGTATAAACACAGGAACCTTTCCAGGAACTCCAGCTGTCAGGCTTATTGGAGACTGCCATTTCCTTCACCGTTTATGCCAGCTCCTGTTATTTTGTTTTTTCTTCCGAAGAACTCAGCTACCTCGTTTTATTGGAGCTGCTCAGAGAAATGCCGATTCCTCAAGTCAAAAGCCTCAGCTTGGTATGCCGGGCAAAGCTGAAGAAAACAACTCAGTCACTGGAAAGCCAGCATCTACTATGATGAGATCAGAAGAAACACAAGCCTCCTCAAGGTCTGGACTTGTTGTGAATGGTGCAAAGGGGCCTGAAGAAGGTCCAACTAGCCGATCGAGATTAGGTTCAGGAAATGCTGGTCAGGGTTATACATTTGAGGAGGTAAATCAATTACCATATCAATTTTAGCTTTTTTTCTCACCTTTTCTCTGTGAAAAACAAAATTCAATAAATAGTAGATTTAGGTTTTAATTGTTTCAAATGAATATATGCTTGTGAAGAGAGAAAAATTTGACAACGGCGCTCAACCCGTTATAGCGAAGTTCAAACTTCAAATGTAACACCTTTTTTTTTTTTTTTGGTCCCCAACTCATCATTCGAGTTTATCTGAGCCGAGAATAGATGGTGTGATGCTAGTATATATCCTTGCAGGTGAAGGTCCTTTTTCTGATACTAATGGACCTCTGTCGAAGGACATCTGCTTTGGGTCATCCACTGCCTGTTTCCCAGGTTGGGAGCAACAACATTCAAGTCCGCCTTCATTATATTGATGGAAACTATACTGTTCTACCCGAGGTTGTAGAAGCATCACTTGGCCCTCATATGCAGGTATTCGTCTTATCATGTAGCTATTCCAAGTTGTAACTTCTTCTGCCATCGATCGCCAATCGTTTTGGAGCAGCCTCACNAAAAAAAGAATGAAAGTTATTTAGGCAACGTGTAAAATTACGAATAGTTAGGTAAACAAAGTGTAATTTTTCCTTTTATTTTTTTGGGTATTTTATTTATTTCCATTTTTCTTTTTCCTGCAGAATATGCCCCGGCCAAGAGGTGCAGATGCAGCAGGTCTTCTCCTCCGCGAGTTGGAACTCCATCCTCCAGCCGAAGAATGGCACAAGAGAAATATGTTCGGTGGGCCCTGGTCTGAACCAGACGAGACGAGTCTTTCAGATGATCATTCCAAATACGGTATGCTCGACCCGGATTCACATGATGCTTACGGTGGAACTCACACGTTGTGGCCAAGAAAGCGCCGGATGTCTGAACGAGATGCAGCTTTTGGACTCAACACTTCGGTGGGCCTCGGAGCATATTATGGTATCATGGGATCTCGAAGAGATGTTGTAACAGCTGTGTGGAAGGCAGGTCTTGAAGGAGTGTGGTACAAGGTAATATGCAATTATTTCGAGTGTTTTCCTTGATGTTAATAATATATATCTAAATTCGAATCATCTGCATTACGAAAAGCTGCAGCAGTAGATCTCTTTGATTTATNAAAAAGTCAAGAACTTCAGAATTCATGATTTAAACACCACTAATATTGTATTTAATTGTTAGTGATTTGGAAATCATATATTATGCAGATCAAACAATCTTGGAAAGTTAAAATGTAAAAAATCATGTATTATAAGTTAGTTTCGGATAATCGATAAGCTTTTACTTATTTTCGGTTATTCGCTTGTGCAGTGCATAAGATGTTTGCGGCAGACTTGTGCTTTTGCTTCGCCTGGTGCCACCACTTCTGCTAATCAAAACGAGAAAGAAATTTGGTGGATCAGCCGGTGGGCCTATGGATGTCCAATGTGTGGAGGAACTTGGGTTCGAGTTGTGTAGAATACGCGCAATTTTTATTTTTTTTTGGGGGACTTTAGCCAGATTATGCTGACATATATTAACCCAAATCTGTGCAAATTGTATTCATGCATGATGCATCACAGTATGTACATTACCTGAAACTGATGTAATCACCTGCTAATATTGGCTGTCTCAAGACTCAAAAATTTAGATCAGAAAAATATTGTTACATTACCGTTGTGGTCTGGTCTGATAAATAACCCATTAGTGGATTTAAATCATAACAATTTAGTTAGAGCTTTTTCCTGGGACTAAGACCAGTGTTCTAAAAGTCGCTAGGCGCCCGCTAGGCGCTCGACCAGTGCCTAGCGCCTAGAGCGCCTAGTCGGGGCCCAGAAATCAATAGTAAATATTTTATTTTTTATTTATTTTAACTACCTACAAAATAAAATTATCTCAACATATAATAAATTCACATACCAAAGTCCAAATAATAATATTAATATATATTAAAGAAAATATGAGAACAAAATAATGTAATTAGTATTTAAAAAAATAAAAATAATTAAAAAGAAATTAAAAAATTGCCGCCGAGCCCGCCTAGGTCTGCCTACGCCCGCCTAACCGCCTGGCCGCCGAGCCCACCAAGGCCGCCTAGGCCCGCCTAGGCGCCGCCTAGCCGCCTGGCCGATTTTTTCTGCCGATTTGTACAAATCGGAGGCGCCCGGGCACCGCCTAGCGCCTAGGCGCCGCCTAGGCCGATTTAACAGTGACTAAGAGTATAGAGCTGTGTGATTAATAACATAAAATTGCTACGGTAAAAGATCAGTTGCCATTGACAATCATATTAGTGACATTATCTCCTCGAAACACTCACCAGTCACATTAGAGCATCTTTAACAATAAACCTCTCTAAACCTCCTTTCACATTTTCCAACATGCCACATCATCCAAAACCTTATTCTTACTCCTACCCACATAAACCTCTAATAACAATAAACTTCATAAACCTACTTTTTAATGGGTCCCACATGTTTATCACTTACTTTTAATTATACACTCTTATATTTTTTATAATATTTGAAAAATACAAGTCCACTTTTTATTTTAATTCAATCTACATATTTTATATAGTTATCATAAATATATTTAAAAAATAATATAGTTATATAAAATTATATATCAATATTAATAACTATAGAGTGTTAATTACGTCTCGATGACACATTTTATTAAAAAAGGTCACGAAACATAGAACTTAAATACCGTATAACGTGATAATATGTTATTTAACATTAAATTACAATAGTATGTCATTCAATATATAATTCTGTTCATTATTTTTTAAAATCACAATATCATTAATGACATTTCACTATTTTAGAGATTAAAAAATAAATAGTAAAATACAATCCTTTAATATGTTAATTTATATTCACATATAATTTTTTCACTTAAAAACATGTATCATATTTTCTTAAATATAAAAAAATTGAACAAAGTAAAATCAATATAACAAATTTTAACTATTAGTGAAATATAACTTATAAGTTATTATTGCAAAAAAAAGTTTTCTTTTACAAATATTGAATATTGGTTTTAATATTTTTAGTTTAGGATTTTAATTTAGAAAAAAAAAGAATACATTAGATATAAATAAATCGTGTGAAGAAGGAAAAAAAAGCCAACAAAATGAAGGAAAGAGCCATGAATAAAGTCAAAAATAATAATATATACATAAATAAATGAATAAAAAATTCAAAGCAATTAAATATGAAAAACAACGTGGGTGGTGCAAAGTGAAGGGACAAAGTGGGCCAGGCACCCTCACATGATTTAAGTCGCGTGATACGCGCATGACTCAATGTCCTTCCAGAATTGTTTCCACTCTCCTTTCCCAATCTTCTTTTCTTTTTTCAAATATTATAATTATGAGGTTTACACCAGTGTTGAATTTACAAACCCGTATCATAATTTTAAACCTCAAACCTTTCAACTATAGTGGTAAACCTGTGAAGGTGGGGTTTGTAAACCTTACCAAAACCTGTTATTAAAGTTACCCTTATAACTACCTTAGTAAATTCTCCCTAAAGACAACTTTCAAACCCCCTCTTGATCAGATTTACATGCAGAGGTTGATAAGAGGGAAAAGAAAAAAAGATAAAAGATAAAAAAAAACCATCAACTTAAACATTGAATAGAAACACAACATGAAATTATTAACACATCCTAAAATAGGGGAAAAAAAAAAAATTATCGTTCTTCTCGGCAAGTCAGTCGGAGATAATGCGAACGATCATTCCCAGGTAGCCCAGTTGGCGGCACTCCCGACACGCGGCATGCTATTAACCTTCGAATAAGCATCCACCGCAAAATATGATCCACACATTGCCCCCTCACTATTGATTCTAGGCATGGCTTTCATCTTATGCATCGGGTGCTCAAAGCTCATCAACCCTCTATCACTATGGTACATGCACCCTATCGAACGCAAAAAAAAGGGGTCCCGATTATGAATAGAAAAATCCAAATCTTACTTCATTTTGTATACATAATTTGATCACCGGTTTTACTATCAACAAGAAAGAGATTTAAAACTTACCGTTTGGGAATGGCGCAAAAGATTTGATGCAGCTTGCTTTAATTAGACACACGTCGTCTGAAATCATTACAGAGCCATCGCTCGCCACACCCCAGAACAGATTCGTTGCCTTATCAGAACCCTGCAAGAAAATTTAATCACCAAAATTCAAAATTTCACTCCCGGATGTGAAAAAATCTACTTGGAGATCTGAAATTATCAAGAATCAATTCAACATTACCCGAAAAAATTGTAAATGCACTCTATTTTCGCAACAGGTTACGTATTCTTGGAGGTGCGATTTCGTTAAAACAGAATCAAAGTTGAGCTGTATATGTAATTCTCGAACATATAAAGGAATTGTTCTGCAATTATTTTTGACACAATAATCCAAACCTAATATCCTAGGAAATAAAGATCCATTCTATGTTATGATGCAACAAATGCACTTACAAGGGCAGCAAACACAATCCCATACTTGTGATCATAGATCACAAACCCAAAACTGCCCTCGAGCTCCTTGAGGACCCGATGGGCCGGCATTGGGCTTCTGTCGCGGAGCGTCCGGTAGGCCTCGATCACGAAAAGGGCCTCATTACCACCCTTTGACAGCCCATATCGCTTGTTGAGGTTGGGCAAGTTGTTCAAACTCCCCATGAAAATGCAGTACACATCATCCACACCACAAAACAATCTGCCACAAATTAATCATCCTCAAATTAAAAAATCAAATCAAACAAAATCAGACACCAAAATCATTAACAAATCCCAAATCAATTTTCAAAAATTATCTACATTAATCAAGAGAGCAAATGAGCTATATAAATCAACTAATCAACCAAATCAGACAGCAAAAACATTCACAGATCCCTAATATGTTTAAAAAAAATCAACATTCATTATCCACATTACTTAATCAAGAAAGCAAATTTTAGCTACACAAATCAACATTCACTATATATCTCATCAAGATAGCATATTAGCTATGTAAATCAACTAATCAACCTAAAAAATTCATATATCAATCAACAACCAAAAACATTTACAGATCCCTAATCTGTTTCAAAAAATCAACATTCATTATCCACATTACTTAATCAAGAAAAGCACATTTTAGCTACACAAATCAACATTCACTATATATCTCATCAACCTTTTTTTTTTTCCAAAAAAAAGATACCTTTGGTTGGGCTTGACATTGACAGAGGACTGAGGAGGAACATAGGCCAAGATTGCCCTGTCCACAAATCCCAAAGAGAAGCCATTGTTGGAATTTGAAGCCAAAAATTCCTTGAGAGTTTCTTCTGGAGTTTTGGATTTGCCATAAGCTGCTGTTGAAGCTGGGCTGTGCAGCTCCTTTGGTGGGTTAATGACTCCATTCTTGAACACGGCCAACATTTTATTTTCCTTTTCTTTTTTTTTTTTCTTTGTATTTTTTGTTGGGTTTCTCTCCCTGAAGATAAAAATGAAATCTTGAACTTAAAAAGGGGGCAAATGATAGGGGATGGATAGGAGATGTCAGGTTTGGTGGGAGCTAAGGACTATTTATAGGCATTTTCATCAGAGCAAAAGTCGGTGTGGCAATGTTATCCAAAAGAACCTTTTTTATTTTATTCTCTATTTTTATCCATTTGTTTTGTGATTTGATGGGTGTTCTTTTGATACGAATATGTTAGTGGTTTGGAATGGGATAACTAAAAGTTAAATTCGAGGAAAAGTAGGAATTAGTTAATATGCTTATCCAATAACGAACTGAGTTGACATCTACACTAATCCTACTCAGCTTATCCACTTTTGTCGGTTTTAGATGATTCCCTGATTTTAGAGGCCCATTGTTTAAATATTTTGGGTAAAATTAATATTTCTTTTTTCTTGTTGTTATTTATTTTTCTTGAAGAAAATCATTTTTCTACTATTGAACATTTATTAATTAGTACTACTTACTAACATTTTAAAAATTACAACATGATTGTACATTTGGGTAGGTTAGATCGTGAAGGTGAGTGTGGTTCTAATACAATTGTAATGACTCGTACTGAAATATGTTACTTTTTGTGCGAGTACATACTTTAAATACACAATTCGAGTAAATGAGGTCTCTTAAAAAGTATGAGAAAAGACAATTCATATATATATATATATATATACATATATATTTGTTTTATCTCAAATGACCAAAGAAAATACATATTTTAGTAATACTCAAACCCTATTATAATTTAATTACTAAGTAATATATAATTTATTACTCAAATAATAAATTACAACCCCTAATGTGTCATAAGCACCCAATTGTGTCTAAAGTGCACACAATTATTTCTCACTATTAGATTACACGTACACAAATATATATTTAGAAAAGTGTATTTCGATTCAACGTAAAAAATTAAATATGTTCTGAGTGAAATTTACCGTACATTTGGCTCTCTGTTGTCCAACTCGTTGTCTTTCTTATTTGATTTAAAATTCCCCCTCCCCCCTTTATCTTCCGTACCCTAATTTTTCTTCTTATTCTTGGAGTTTTTGCCCACATTTTTCTTCTTATTTTACCCATATAAGTATGCTTGTGTGCACACTCTTAATTTTGGAGTAGAATAAAGAACATGGATGAGTATGTGCAAGTAAAAAATACTAAATGTAAAATACACATAAAGATTTAATGAAGCCGTTTAATTTATATTAGAAAAAGAAAATGATGGGTAACAAACTAACAATAGCATTGTTGTAGGTGTAGTCGTGTAGATACAAAATGCCTGGATGATCGTCCTCTCAATAGATACAAGTTTTTCTATTGGGCTAGGCTCATATATTGGGGTCCAACTGCAAAGGACCATTATCGCATATTCACAAATAAGTCCGAGTAGGCAAAACTAGTTCCGAGTTCCTATTTTATAATTTTATTTGTTCTTTCTGTTTTTATTCAAAAATCTATTAATATATAATAGCAATAAAAAAAATATAAAAATAGCATGAAAATTTCTGCTCAATTTTTTTAATTTTTACTACTAACGAAAAATATTTTTTGATTTTTTTTGGTTTCTCCCGCCCATGAAAATTTTGAAATATTTAGTTTGAAAGTAACATAAATTATTATTATTTTTTATATATTATGCATTTCATCTTATCTTGATGTCCGTATTTATCTCAATTCTATCCCTTTTTTTTAGTTTGTTTCTTTCTTTTGTGGGTATTGTTTTGATTTGATTTTAATATTCTTAATTAGATATTTAGAATTATGAACAATGGTAAAAGTCAAATAAATTGTCGAGTATCATATTCTAAATTCTTCTTATGAAGCATGACAATTTTTTTCGTTCCTATATTCTTTTTTTCCTTTTCCAATATTACGTCTTTTTTCCTTTTTTTCCTGACTTTTAAATTTCAATTTCTTAAGATATTACGTTTTTTTCCTGATTTTTAATTTCAATTTCTTAATATGTTGAAAATATTTTTCCTATTTCCATTTTATTATATATAAATTAAAATATTTATCAATCGTTCCAAAATTTGGAATCACTTTACTAAACTAAAAAAGAATAATTCAAAGTACTCCTTAAATTAAAATAATCTCAAAATTTCTGAGAATACCCGAAAACTATGGTCAATTAAAGAATTTGGAATTATAAGATAATTAAAAACCATAAACGTAGCAAAAAATTAATTATAACATCTATATTGTTTTGAAATCAAATATTTCATCAGATAGTTAAGTTTTCAAATATTCATAAAACTTTTTTAATCTATGTATAAGTAATTACAATAAAATAATATATCAATCCTTCACATTTTTATTTTGTGCTCAATAGATTTAACAATAAAATAGATACTTTTTAACTAAAACCTTTATGATTACATATCATGCTTTAATATATATATATATATATATATATATATATATAAGTTAATAATAATAACTAAATAAATATTATACTTTTAATTTTGAATATTTCATATTTTTATTGAAATAACTAAATAAACATGAATATTTCATGTTTTAAAATATAAATTATTATTATTGAGATAGTGATAGTATGCATTGCACGGGATACATACTATTATACAATTGAAAAAGAAAGAAAAATGACAGGGATTAAAACCAACGTGTTTTGATTGAAGACTTACAAAATTCTCTCTTTTTTTAATGAATCATAGTTCATTTAAAAATTATATATATTTATAATTTGTGATTGATCGGAGATTAGATTTCATGTTTACATTTCTCTTTATAATTAATTGTAATGTGTGAATGACGAGAACATAAATATCACTATCTGAATCACAATTTTGTGAACGTACAAGAGATGTACGGCCTCATAATAAGTTTTGACAAATTAAAGTATCAAACCAACAAATTAGCTCAGAAAGGCAAAATATTTATTAAAGTTGGGTCGATTGTGATTGCACATTTCTATTACATGGTCCAAAAGCCGAATCAATGAGGTCCACCAAGTAATTACCAGATTTCTCTAGCCCACATAATTTTAAACACGTAATAAACATCCTAAAAGTTGGTCAAAATTGAAAGAATGCAAAGATGATTTTTTTTTTTTTTTNTAATCATGTAAGATGAAGATATAATAAAAAATTTTAGATTTTTTTTTTTCATGTGAATTAGTAATTTAACTTGAATTCTGATTTAAAAGACTAATGTTTGGATCTGTATTCGAGTAATGTGTAATAGTGATATTGATGATATGAATAGAATTATATATATATATATATAAAAGTAAAAATATGTTGAAATATTTGTTATGGAAAACAATTTGATTATATTGCTATGGTTAAGTTATTAAGTTTGTGTTTTCTGAGACTATGCTTGATTTAGAATTAGAATTATATGGTTTCCATCTCGTAGTGGTTGGCTCACAAAATCAATATGTATTACTAATAGTAGTTTAGTTGATTTTAAGAAACTCAAAATTTTACTATCTATTAAAAGTTCTAAATAGAATAATGTATCAAAACCAAATTATACTAATCGACATAGCTGGTATCAGAATAGAGTACTATTCGAGTGAATACATACTTTAAATAATTTATTGTTGATTTGATTATATGTATGCAACTCTCACGTTGTCCATATATATGGTAGATTCTGCTATGCTTAAGTTGCATCTATCATGTATGCCTCAGAGTTGCATACATATGTTCAAATCTAACATTTAAAATATTCAAATATAGTTCTATCGTTTCGTTAGAAAAAAAATATCCAAATACAGATTATAGGGACCAATGCCCATTTAAAAGAATATTTGGTTTAATTAAACTCCCCAAATTCNAATTATTACTTAACAACTAGTTTTACCTCGTGCATTTGCACGAAAAGCGATGTAATAAAAGAGAAAATAATTAAAAATATAGAATAAAATAAAATTAATAACTTAATAAATGAGAAAAAATAATTCAAAAAAGTGAATCTAAATATTAGTAAACACTTTTTTATATACAACATTCGTGGTTTTCCAATTTTCAGAATCCCCATCACAACAAATCCTTATCGTTAAACTCGTTGAACTCGTCTGAGATTTAATTTTTCAAAATATTTGATGTATCTTTATAATATTCAATATTTTTTTTAATTAACTGTATGACTACAATAGAAAATAGAGATATTTATAGTCATTCTTAATTAGTTGTGAAATATGTATTTATATAATATCAAAAAATATATAGTACAAAAATAAAAACAAAAATATTTTATATTTCAAGACATAAAAATACATTACAAAAATGGGCACATTCCAAAGGGGGACATGTCAAAATAAATTATGTAACTGAAAGCTACAATTTTTATTAAGTGGTAAACATATTTTTATTAAATGAATACCTATTTTTATTAAATGAACTCATATTATTATTAATTGTTGAATGAATAAAATTTATTGAAGTTTGCCAGCAATTATATATATATATAGATATTTAACTCAACCAGTGTAAAAACTGATATAATGTGAGTATCAAGTTGGTCTTACAGATAGAAAATATGGTATGCAATGAAACTTACACTCCATTAAATTCATTTAATTTGTTTTCAATCTCAGTGAAGGCAATTTATTCTGAGCTGGGTTAACGCCAATCTTCTTCACTTCACTATAAGACCGTTGTCAACAATAAAATTTATTTTCAAAGTAATAATAAAAATAATAATAATAATAAATTGACCGGTCATCAAATTGATATATAGATTCATAGACCATAGTTCATAAAATAATTAGAAAAGAATAAAATTGGACCGGTAATGGTAATTACACATGTAGTCGCAGGATCAATATTCAATACTTTATACTTATTTATTAATATATTTAATCAAAATCAACTTGAGTCTGATTAACTATTCGTATCAACCTCAATTCCACCGGCATATTTTTTTGACCAAGAACATATACTTTTAGGATGAAATTTCATAATTTTTAATACATGCAATTGATGCTAACTAGCAGTCATGTTGAACCTTCTTTACACATATATATAATATTTTCACAATAATAATTTTCTTAGAGAAAAAATATATTCATTTATTGCAATTAGGCAGACTACTCTCCATGAATCAAGTACTTATAAATATTTAACATAAAAATCAACACATTATCAATATATAAATTTTATACCTTAAACTATTAATAATAGTTCATTACCTCATAAATATGTATTATATAAATATATATACATTATTTTATTTTTTTAAAAAAAATATTTTACAAAGCAAAAAATAAATGGTCGAGTCTAACCATATTGGTTGCCAATTTTTTTTTTCTTTTTTTAAAAAAAAAATCTAATGCAAAACTAAAATACTTGAGGGACTCTCCTGACAAAATTAAAAAAACAGGTAATTGGACAACCTATTCGAAGGACTCACCGAGCTGAGTTAACTCATCAATTCGTCAAGTTGAACCGGGTCGAGTTGAAAAACATTGTCGTTTAGTTAAAGACATTTTACGAGTTATGCAAGGTTATAAATACAGTTGTTAGTTCATCTAAGGAACTATTATTTTTTAATATGTAATATTTTAATATAAAATTATGTATTTTTTTATTAATGAAATTGTACACATATAAATTTTCTTTACATTGAAATGCTTGTTTTAAAAAAAAAACAATACAATTACAAATTTCATCCATCTATAAGTTATATTGCTCCTTTTCTTGTTAGATCATTTGCCTGTTATTTATAATTTAATTTCTTTTCGTTCAAAAAATTTGTTCAAAAGTTATATTGAAACTATTATTTTACTATATTGCCCACAAGATACCTATCCCCTATATAATTATATATAAATACAAAATATTTCAATCTTATATGTGCTCGTAATTCTATTTATCAAACTTTGGTGCTTCTTAGTTTATGATTATATTTGATAAAACTAGCTAATCAGCTAGCTGATAATTGATAAGTTAACTTATAGTTTATAAGTAATTTTCAAGCTTATACCTTATAGCTTATCAGATTCTTGTTAATGGATAGATCTAGATTTTATCCATTAGAATTTATAAAATTATAAAAATATTTTGTTATTAGTTTTTTTATATATAATATATTAATTTAATAATATGCAAATATATACTTACATTATAAATCTCTTATTTTTATTATATCTTATTTCCTAAAATATGTGATATTATCTTACAATAAAAATATGCACATTCCTAATCAAACTATGATTCTACTACAGTAACTATTATATATACACATATAAAATTCGTCGGCCAATCGCAAACCAGAATTTTCGTACCCCCAAAATTCTCTACCCGCTATCAAAATCTCCTCTCCTCTTTCTATATATACAGACACACGGTTTTTCCGTTTCTCTCTCAATATCGTTGGGCGCACAATAGCCTCTCGCCGGAGAACTTTCCACTCAGAAGATCCGGATATTGTATGGCAGTGAAGTTTCTGAATGGAGATATATTGGAATTGTGCTTAGGGAAGCCGGAGCTGACGTGCGTGGCGGAGTCCGCCACCGTCTCCGACGCGCTCGCGGTACTGAGGGCCTCCGGCGACGGCAACGTCAGCGTCTGGGCGTGCGGCGGGGACGGCGGCGGCTCCTGCGCCTGCGTGGGGAAATTCTGCAACGCCGACGCGGTTCTCTTCCTTTGCCGGGAGGAGAATCTGGCGGATCCTTTCAAGGCGCTCGAATCTCAGGTCTCCGATCTTCTGCCCGCAGGTCCTCCGATCGTGAGGCATCTTGAACCTTCTGCCAGGTTCGATTTTCCCGCCATTTTTACGAAAAGACCTTTTTGATTTCTTTTTTTTTTTTTCCTTCTTATTCTTCTTCCCCTGTTTTGTTTTTGGTTTGTTGAATAGGAACTGTTTTTTACTTCTTTTAATTGATTGATGCAAGTTGTGTTCGAGATTTATTGGCTTTTGCTCTGATTTTCTTTTATTTTTTAAGTGGGTTTCTGTATTATATGCTTCACATAATTTCCCCCTTTTGGGGGAAAAGCAAAAGATGTGTTATGTAACAGTTTCTTTATTTTGTTTATTGTGTGCCACATTTTTAGTTTTTCTTAACAAAGACAAAAATCATTTTTGAACAGTTTTTTCATAACATGATTTGGGCATTCCATATTAGAAATTTGTAGTGCAATAAAACAAGTCACTTATAAACTCAGCACAACTAGACTCTTTAATGCTGGTTTTTGCATAATTTTCTACATTTTTGTATTAAATCACTTTGACTTCGCTTGTTAATATTGATCATCTAGATTGGCTCGTCGAGCTCATGAAAGTTGTGCTTGCTAGGCTATTTATTCCTCTAGTGATTACATAAAGTGAAATGTCCATTTCTTAATAAATCGCTAATAAAATGTGTTCGAGAAAGACATTTAAAAAGAATGTAGCCATAAAAGAAGTACTATTTGAAGCACTTGTAACTTCCCTATTTTGAATGTTTTTTGATTTTGATTCAGTTTCAACTTTAAGTGTAAATCTAATTCAGAATTATATGAATCTCCTTTATCGCTTGTTAGATATCTAGTGGAACGATAATGTGTCCTTTCTAGACCCGTCGACCCATCATACATTTTCTTTTTTTAACAAATATGCCTGCTTTGAATCCAGATTTTTTTCCAGAATTGTGATGCTGAAAATTACTTGAATATCTGAAATTAAAAAAAGAAACATTGACGTATATAAGTTGCAACAGCAAATAAAACGTACATAATGTTGATTGTTTTGTCAGTTTATATATCTAAACACAAAGAATACATACATTCCTTTTTCTCCTGAATTTCTAGTCAATCCAATATTCTTATCTGTTATTATCAAAATATCATTCTGTACTTTCATAAATTTTCTACACGAGTAACTTTATCACAAACCAGGTAAGCTTTGGCAAACTAACACTTCACTCATCTTCTCAATTTTAGCTGTTTTTTTTGTGTGTGTGTGTGTGTGTGTGTGAGTGTGTGACCTTATCTTCATAATACTTATTATGTTTGCCAATATTTCCAGCTTGATGGATGCAATAGACTACATACTCGAAGGCGCCCAAAACCTCGTCATCCCAATCCAAAACCAATCGCCCAACAAATTCCCGAGCCAAAAATACTGCTGGCTAACCCAAGAAGACATAGTCCGATTCCTCCTAAACTCCGTCCGAGCCTTCTCTCCAGTCCCCACATTCACGCTCGATTCCCTCAACATAATCGACTATGACATCATAACCGTACCTTACAGAGAACCCGCCAGCTCAGCACTCGACCATTTCCAGCTGACACTGGCTGAGCAAAAGTCTGTAGCTTTGGTTGACGAGGAAAACCGACTGATAGGCGAAATCTCACCTTTTGCATTGTCGTGCTTAGACGAGACAGCTGCCGGAGCCATCATGGCTTTATCGGCGCTCGAGTTGATGACATATGTGGAGTGCTCTCGACCGCCGGAGGATTTGGTCCGTTTGATGAGAGTGAAGCTCCGTGAAAGGGGTTTTGATGGGATGGTTGAGTTTATTGACGAGCATCTTAATTCTTCTTCTTCTAGTTGTTGTTGTTCTTCGTCTTCTTCGTCTTCCGGCGAGTTTTCGTCGGACGAGGATTGCGGGCCGAGGAGAATTGGCCGGAGCTGCTCGCCGGGGAGGAGGTTGGAGGCGGTTGCGTGTAGGCCCGGGAGCTCGTTGGTGGCGGTGATGATACAAGCGCTCACTCACCGTGTGAGTTGCGTTTGGGTCGTGAACGAGGATTATGGGGTCGTGGGGGCCGTGACTTTGGCGGGAATTTTGAAAGTTTTAGGCGGGAAGGACGGTAGGTCGGAGGATAGTCTCGGGATGATATAGAGAGATATTTTGCGCGCTGATGAAAATTGATGTGTTTATTGTGTTTTTTGTTTACTTGATACTTTTTGAGGAAACATAAAAAGTTTTTAGCATTCAACTTATATCCTATGTTTACAGTTCTTGGATATGATCAGGTTTTTATATGATATGTTTGGGGTGATATACAATGTAGCAATAGAAATCTTTGAAAAAAAATCTGGGTAAAATTGCATTTTTAGTCTTGTTAGTACAACGCCATAACAATTTTAATCCCAAAGTTCCAACATTTCACCTTTTGGTACCAAAAGGCGAAAAGTTGGAACCTTGGGACTACAATTGCTGTGGCGTTAAACTAACATGACTAAAAATGCATTTTTGCCAAAAATATCCAAAAGTCTGTAGTGTCCCAATAATTTGAATATTACAAGATGTACTCTTTATTGTTTATTCCCACTTTAGTATAATAATTCAGCTAAGCAGGAAAGAGAAAAACAAAAAGGTTACAATAATAATGCCATGATATTTTTTCACATCACATACCTATTTGTACCAGTAGTCTAACTCGGACATGCATAACGACAGTGCTTCTCTCACAGATCGGTTATCTGAGTCCATAAGAAGTGCATCTTCGTATAACCGTTTGGCTTGCTGCAGCAATTTCACCTTTTCTCTGCTTCGACTTGGCCTTAGCTGTGACCTTTGCTGTAATGCTGCTCCCCATCTGAAAAGAGCTGCAATTCACCCGTGTTCGATAAATTAA
>BKCP01010514.1:3015300-3039611 GCA_008636005.1 Striga asiatica | reverse complement strand
ATGTTTAAGGTGCTCCATCGGGTTCGCCCATATATCTTCCTTAATAACCTCAGCAACCTGCAATTTGCGAACAATAAAACATTATTAAACGAAAATACCATCCAAGATTGCATTTAGTTACCAAAACTCAATACTTCCAATTACTAACACCCCTTATACAAATACATGGAATGTTTTATAATTATGCAAAACCTTTGGTGTGGTTTTCGAAATTATTCATACTGCGGAAGAGAAGTTATATTCGTTCTTCAAACAATAAGTAGAGTAAAATAAAGCTTACGGGATCCCCATCAGCCTCTAGTGTATACTCTGGGCGAAACCCGAACCAGTCAAAGAAGCTGGTATTCACGAAAGCGTGTTTCAGTGAGAATAGCATAAATTACAGGCTTTTGCCTATTTATCTGAATTGTGAATATCAGTAGTAGTCGAGGCAATAAATAAGCGATAATAACCTGTGTTGAGGACATGGCCTTATGTCACTGAATGCAGATGGGTCCTGGCCATGCACAAATCACTCTAACTTAGGAAAATATCAGAAAAAAGACAAAAAAGAAGACAAATTTATAGATGGACAATGGTTTGACTTTTACCCAGCCCGGCTTCCAATTGACAGTCGTGCCAGTTGACTTCAGAGTCCCGTCGTCAAAAAACTCCATGGTCTTGGTCAGTTTGGTGTTCTCAAAATACGGGTTGGGCTTGAAGTCCTGACAGCTCACAATGAAGAAGAAATTATGTACAAAAACTGGAATGTTCGTCTTTTCCGCTCGTTGAAAAAAATGATGTTTTCGGCAGGAAATTACAAATGTGAGAATGGAAAAATTACGAATGTGATGCAATAACCCGTCCTGTCGTCTTTAAAGTTCTCCACGTGAAGAGAGTCCAAGTACGCAAATATCTGGATTTCACACAATCATAAAGAAAATATTAGTCTTAAGGATATTAAACATTTATATAGGTAAGGACAAATAGTCTCGTTTGGTGCTCGACCAGTCTGTCCTCCGCGTTCAACAGATTGCTGATTCCAGGATAATTGAAGAACTGCAACAAGAAGAGGGCAATACAGACACATCATTGTTAATTGAAGTTGAGTGAACTGAAGAGTCATGATAATCAATAGAGAATAAGAAATGACGTGTGAGCTTACCGAAGCTGACCAAAAGTTCGGTATGCCACTGATGATCTCAGCTCGCTTTACGTATACTGGCTCTCGCGCTTGGTCGTATTTTTTCTCTATTTCTAATATCTCACGGCATTCTTCTCTATTAATCTACATAAAATTGCAGATACAAAAAAATGAAAATGCATTTTTTTTTTGTTTATTTTAAATGGGGATGCTGGGAATAGGAAAAATATAGGAGGTACGAATAGTATCTTGTAATAGTTAATTCAATTCAATGACAAATAAGGAACAGAAAAGGCAAAAGAAAAAACTCATGAGATAAAATGATTTGTATACATATAGTTGGTTTGCATGGGGCAGCAATCAATTACTCAGACAACAAAGGCCAGATCACCTCGTTAATTTACTATAATATAATCTGCCGTAAGATAAAGATTCAGCAACTGATGAATAGATCAGTTTGCCAACCGTACACGCACATAATTATTGTCGAACATCTTAATAAGCAGGTTCAACTAGTACCTGACTTAAATAGGAATATCTCATTATAAGCAACACGTGTGCAACTGGACAACAAAATGAATTTAGAAATAATTGCTACGATCTATTATGAATTTAAGTTATTAATCAGTGTTGACTATAGCGAATCATATCTCATATCCAACCCTAAGGGATGTAAAATCAATTACCAAAATGAACAATAAAACACAGCCGCAATGTCATGTTAGTAACCAATAGAAATAATATCCCAACCAAAAGTTGTTTTATCCATAAACATCTCACCAAGTATGTGATCCTTCAATATAAAATAGATAAACTACTTTTGTCATTATTTTTGTGGCACTACAACAACAACATACCCAGTATATTCCCAACAGGTTGAGGTCTGGGGGGTCAGTTGTACGCAGACCTTACCCTTGTAATTATACAAGGAGGTTGTTTCCGTAGCGACCCAAGGTGCATTGCGCCATTTGATATATTTTTTTTCATGTTGGAAGAGTCATTGTTGACAATTCTCCTGGCATAGTGCTAATAATGGACTAGATCAAAATGGCTCAATTAAATTCTAGTGCTAATAATGGACTAGATCAAAATGGCTCAAAATGGCTCAACAACATTTCGTGGCACTCAAAGTTTTAATATAAGAGCAAATAACTAACATGAAGAAAGCCTTGCAACATAAATCAGATAAATTTTACAAACTGCAATGGCATTGATAAAGAAGCACACGTACGTATAAAATATACATATATGCATACATATAAATATGTATGTGTGTACCTTCATACAACTTTTTTCCTACAGACTTAAACTTATTTGATTGTCCATTCTAGACACCACATATAATTTACATCCTGAATGTTTCCACGATATCAATAAATGCTGAAGGAAATACAATCAAATTCAATATTTCACATTTAAGATATAAACATTTCGTACCAATTGGCTTAAAAGAACATCATATATAATGCAGTCCTAATTTAGTCTGGAATTCGGATCATCTCCTTTCTGCTCTCATCAGCTAGAAATGACAAGCATGTGAAGATATTTCTTTACTAAAAAAAGGAATTAAAACACACACACACAAACACACATAGAGACCAACCATGAATTTTCTACATAGCAATTAATCCAACAATAAAATAATCAACACGTATAATTGAGAATCAGACATCACATAAACAAGAGTGCAACAACCCAAGAACATTTCACCATCAGCAAATCCAAAATTAAATCAATGCAACAAGCTTCTAGTCATCCAAAATCACCTCATCAACCCTATGCAGATATTAAAAATACAAAAATTAAATTAATTAAGAAACGAAGAGGCTTAACGAGGCGAAAACCTTTTGAAGCTCGTCCTGAGCTTCCTTAACCTTCTCAATGGCGAGAGCCACGTCATCGGGTCCAATGACCCCGGCGTCTCCCGCCTCTGCCGCCGCGGTCCTCGATCTCTTGGCTCGGCGGTCGGACTCCATTTTTTCTCCTCGCCGTCTCAAAACCTAGTCTAGCCCGAGGCGCACGAAACCCTAGGTCGCGGTCCGGAAAACTCCGGCGCCCCACGGACATGGATGCGGCGTATAAATAGCGAGGGCGGTGCTTGGGATTATGCGAATGAGATTTTGTGTGCAAAAAAGGCAGAGAGAAAAAGGAAATGGAGTCTCTCTGTGTTGAAGGCAAGTGTACAGAGCTGAGGCTGCACACATTGTCAAGAGCTCCTTTTAGTGTATTGGTGCTAATAATAATAATAATAATAATAATAATAATAATAGAGTGCTAATACCTGAGTGTAATATATGGGTGCTAATAAAATATTTATATTTATATTTATATAACAATATTTCTGTTTATTTAAATTTATAGTTGTCTCTTTAAAAAATTATTTTGTTAATAAATTAGAAAAACTTAAAACATTCTTTTTTTTTTTCTTTTTTTTTGGGTAATTTTTCGTTCTCCATATGTGGTTACTAGTAAGACTTTTATTTTCAGTTTAGGTAATGCAATATACTTTGTTAGGTAATTCATGCAATCTTCCTTAATAACTAGTACGAATCCCTTGCGATGCATGATTAAGAGATTCATTAATATTTATAAATTAAATATGCTCATTAAATAATATTTATAAATTAAAAATATGTAATCAATAAATAATACAATTTACCTATATTAATTTATTAAAAATATTATATGAAATTTAAATTGTGCAAAATTACATGAAAAGTGTAATTTTAAATTAGTATACTGCACATAACTTATAATAAATTACATTGTATTCATTTAAAAAAAATATCATTTTAAAACTTTTATACAAAAATTCGATTTGAATACAATGTGATTCTATCAAATCATTATTTTGGTAAAATTTTATTGTATATTTAAAAATATATGTGAATAATATGTATAATTATAAAACTTATATTGTTTCATTAACTAAAATGAATATATTTTGGTTAAGCGGTCCAAATCAAAAAAATTAAGTAAATGAATAATTTATTAAATTATAAATAATTGACTATTCCATTTACGTCTAAGTTAATATTGACATAGAAGTTATAAATAATTACTTATTTGGCTTTTAAATTTTGAACTCAAATTTGGAATAAGCAGTAAATTTCTCTTATATATTTCACACACACACACACATATATATTATCTCGCAAATTTATAGATTTAATGTGGGATATCTTTCATTCAAATCTATCGACTAATTCTCTAGAACTAAATTACAAACTTTAAATTTTATTAACCAATATTTGTTCAAAGATCTTTCTGATTATCAAGATGAATACATATCAATTTGTCGAATCATCGTCAATATCTTATGGCAAGTTATTATGTGAATATATTAAAATTTGAACATCATATCACCTTTATTTTATATCAATCAACCTAAAATTCGACTTTCATACTCATACCAAATAAAATTCATACAATTTATTTTGTTTTCAAAATTTTCAAATATATTTATATCCATACCCATTAAATTCAGAGATTTCATACCAATAAAATCGTCCACTAAATTCAAACATTTAATAATAACACCACAGTTTATATATACAAAAAAAATGATCTTCGGATACCTCAAATAAAATCGCTCGCTTTAAAATAAAACCGATTTTTTTTTTTATTTTTGTCATATATTGATTAATAATTTGTAGAGGCATGATTTTTTGAAAATTTTCAAAAAAAAAAATTATCATATTTAGTAATTTTAAAATTTTTAGTCGGGAATTTAGTAATTCAAATAAATACAACCTTATATATATATATAAGTTTAAGAGGAAGGAAAAAAACAAAATGTTATTATGATAATCTAACACTTGAAGAGATTACATGAATTAGGACAATTAATTAGTGAAATATAAGATTGATTGCAGTAATTCTGAACAGAATTGCACTTGACTTATATATTTTGACAAGCATTTGGGTGGACCATTAAGAGCATGCTTGGATATAAAAGGTTTTTATTTTGATTGGATTTTTGGTTTGAGTTGGTTAAATTTGAAAAAGTTGGTCTGTTTAGTTGTTAGTGAGTATATTAAAATAATATTTAAATAAAAATGATTAAAATTAAATTGATGTAAAAGTAGGAGAGAAAAGATGTGATGTAATAGTTAGTTAAAATTATGTGAGTTGATGAATAGTGAATTAAGGCTGTTGATTGATATTATTTAATTATATTGATAATATTGATGATAGTGAAATTGAGTTAAAGTTGAGTTAAAAAGTGGTCTGATGATAAAATATGATCCTTCACGTGATTAGTATTCATTTTTATCCAGCGACGCTGCAACAGGGCAATAAATACAAGAAGATATTTAATAAAATTCGCTTAAGAATACGTCATAACGACTATTATTTGATTCTCAATTTCTTTATTGATTGTTGGTTGAATTTAGGCTATCATGAACATAAGATCGACGTAGAAATGTAGAATAAAGCAAAGAGATGGCACTCACAAGCATGATTGCATGAATACTACCACCAACACTACAATGACCAAATCGAAATTGTATATTAGCTTTTGCAAACACTTCAAGTGTTCGAATGGTTCGGATTGCTGGTGTTGTCTTCGAGATAGAAAGTGTTACCCAATTGAGGAAATGTGTTTACCTAAAGTGCCCGCATTATGGTAATCCGCCGTACTATCTTAAAGATCCTCGTCAAATATAATTTATATTATGATAAAAATTAGAATTTGTTTAACATATTTTTTGTGTGAGGCGGTCTAACTATTAGGCGAATCGACTCGGCATACTTTGTGAGAAAAAAATGCATATTTATATATATTATCCAAAGTCATGCTTTTTTGTATTATTATTTTAAATATAATATTTTCTAATAAAAGTTTGCATATTGACTTCGCCAAAGCTGTTTAAGCAGTTAGGGTGTGATTGTTTATCAATCCAATTAAAAAAAAAACCAATCAAAACTCAAATTTAACTCAACTTTAACACAACTCCACTATTTCCATTATTACCAATATAATTAAATAATTCCAACCAATCATTCTTACACATCATATCAACTTTAATTCACTATTCATCCACTCACATAATTTTAACTAACCATCATTTCCAATCATTTTTCTCTTACTTTTACATCTATCAATTTTAATTATTTTATTTTAAATATTATTTTAATATATCTACTAACAACTAACTATACTAACTTTTTTCAAAAGTAACTATAGTTAAAAAAAATCAATTAATTTCTAGATGAATTGATAAACAATCACCCTCTTAATGGTTAAACAGACCTAATGAATTATCTAGTGGCACATTAGATATTTTTCTAAAAGGACTTATCTGGATAATTGTCCTCGTTATAAAATAATCAAGTTGTGATGTTAAAAACTACAAAGAAAAACAATATATTATTACATTAAGCTAAGCATTTGGAAAAAAATGTTGTTTATATGTTTATATTTCTATCAAATTATATTTACTTAGGACTTGTTTGTTTCATGCGAAAAGATTGAATTAAATTAATACGTATTGGGTGAATTGTTCTGTGTGGATTAAAGGAAATTTATATTTGTCGTAAGTGATTGACATTTCTGAAAGGATTGTGTTTTATTCTAATAACCGATTATTTCTCTCGATAATTTATAGGATAAAAATGTAAATCTACAATTTCATCCTTAACTAATGTGGCACATAGTTCTTCTTGATTTTTAATTTTTATTTTTTTGCTGCTCTGCATTTCTGGTACAGTGGGGGAGGAAAATAAATCATGTGAAAATAAAATTATGGAAAATACAATAGTGGGCCTAAGCTAAATGGGATTACAATAGCAATGCCCACAGAATTACTTGAAAAAGTGGCAGACACCAATAAAGCGGTTTCATATAATTTTGTTCGTTCTGTTTTCAATTTTCCACTTTAAGAGATAAAAAAGGAATATATCAACAATCAATTAAATAAATAATATGAGAAAGCAGAAATTGGATAAGAGAGTCCAATAGAAATTAGGCCCATTTGTCTTCATCATTTTGCCAGAAAAGAATTCTATTTCAAGAAACTCAATGGTACAATTATTATATTCTAATTGTCAAAAACACAATTATTTTGTCATAATTTTGCTTGTGTTTAAAATACCCAGTCATGCTTTGTACAATTGAAATATAAAAATCATATTTCAAGTTTCACTATGATCGTGAATATGCAGTAATTCAAGATTTGGGTACACAAACACTAATGCTTGTTTAAGAAAAAAAAGGGCCTAGTCAGGTGTAAGATTACTTTTAATAAATAATTATATTTTTTATTATTAGATGTTATATTTTGAAATAAAAATATTAATATATGAAATTATTAAATGTACTAAAATAGTAAAATGTCATATTTTCATACTATTCAACTTGTACATACTTTTTAAATAAAAATATATACGTTAAAGTTATATTTTCTTATAAAAATATCACAACAGAATATAAAAATAAGCACAATAGTTAAAAACCTGGGACTCTATTGGTATTATTCAAGTTGAGTCGAACTGAGTACTTTGTGTTTTGAACTTGTGCTCGTACTACGAGTCAAAAGCTCAGGTCTTTTACACTCATAAAAGTTCGTCTCGTTTAAAAACCCCCAAATTATAAACAATATATGTTTGGCTCGGATGTTCATTCGAAACATATAAAAAAATAAATTGTTCGAAGACGAATTTGACTCGATTCATTTAATAAATGAACTCAATTTGTTTAAGTTAACGAACAAGCGCATCAAATTGTGGTTGCAAACATATTATTTAAAAGAACTACCTAACAAGTGGACATGTGAGACATGAATGCTATGAATTATTATAAATTAATCTCATAATAATTTTTCTTTTGATAAAAGTGTAAAAATGTAATCTTTAAAACACATTTAGGGAAGACCTTGCTTAAAGTCTCAAGAGACTACCATAAACTCATAACCATCAAATTGGAAAGGTACATTTTTTTTTTCCGGATTTTAATTTTCTGTTGCATTTCTATCAACTTGATTAATTTGAAGGAAAGTGAGAGCAGACGACTAAAATATCATTTTTCCCACGTGATATCAATATCAATAAAATATCCAATCATATTTATCCAAAAAAAAAAAGAGAAAAAAATATATTGAGTCCATTAAATCCCAAGTGGGAGCGTCCGAGGGAGAAAATTGAAAACCCAATAAAGTGTTTTAAATTGGTTGCTATATTATTCACATATAATTTTTCAAAAGTTAATAATTATACGACTTGGTCAATCACATTTAGTTATATAAATTTGTTTACATTTAAATTGGGTTGACTACGGACTATGGAGATAATTAATGGTTTATATTTAAATTGGGTTGACTTTGGACTATGGAGATAATTATTGACAACATACCGTTTCTAAACTTAACGCCTAGCATTTACTCTTTATTCAAACAGATTTCAAATTAACAATATTAGCAATATATGTTGGTGACCACTCTATTGTATTAATCGTATTACAACATTAACGAGTGGCATTATATAATAATGGTCATGCTATAAAAATATAAAAGAGCATAAAATCATCAACTTGAAAAATGGGCAATCGCTTTACCTTACATAACTCTCTACCAATTTTTACTAACTTTTTCTTACCCAAAAAATCCCCAAATTATTATTAGCAATAGTATTTGATCATGTGCATAAAATAGCTCTCCACGAATAGCGATTTTTAGAAATCGTTCCATATGTATACAAAAAGGTTGCAATTTCATCATCGACCTGTTGAAAATTTTAAAAGTAGTCAGATTTGTCCATGTGTCGTCCCAGTTGACCAAAATTGCTGATGTGGATCACATGTGTCGTAACTGTCGTCTAGGTGGCCAAAATTGATATTAGATTTTTAAATAAAATTATAATAAAAATGCCACATCATTAAAAAAAGAAATTGATAAATTATTAAGAAAACAACATTATTAAATTTAATTATATAAAATAAAATAAATAATTTTTAAGAGCAAATAAACAATTCTTTCATTTTTTCTATCTTCTTTTTCTTTTTTCCTTTGTTTCTTCATTTTCTCCAAAAGCGTTGTCTCTTCGCCGGGGGCCGCATTTGAAATCCTTTTCGAGCATCGCGGCCACCCATTGTTTAGAATAGCGAGCTATGTAGCTTGCTATAGCGTTTTTTTTTTTTTTTCGAAAAGCTTACGGAAAATGCTGAAATGACATTTTTTTGCGCTATTTCATGCTATATTTAGGAAAAGACATTTAAACAATAAAATATTCAAAACTTGTATTTCTTGTATTTTTTTTAGGGATCAAAGTCACATTTTGAAAGGACAACTTAAAACTAACAATTTTGATAATGATTTCAAATTAAAAGTTTGAAAATACAAAGTCCTAAGTTCAATAGTGCAATATTTATCGGTCTATTTCTATTATATCATTTTATTTTTCGGTATTTGATATTTAAATTAAAGAATACAAAGTTTAATTCTAGTGGTTAGAATTAAGTTGTATTTAAATTAAAAAGTTAATTACAATGTACATACTTAATATTAAACTATGACTTACCATATTATATTTCGTTGTTTGTTTTTGCTTTTTTAGTATAACTTTATTATTTAAGTATTCATATTAAGATATCTACAACACGCAACGTCATTTACACTACGCAATAAAAAGACAAAAATGCGACGTGTTACGCTATACGCGTTTTAAAACACTGCCGCCACATAGGCCCCACTTTGTCCTCCCAAAGCTTTTTCAAGTCCTCTTGCAAAACCGTCAAAGTTTGCCGAGCTTAAGTGATGCTAGAAACTTGCTTTAAACCTCATAACCAAAAACTCGCCATCGAATCACAGCAACCACAGTGTGCAGACGATCTCGATCGGGTTCATAAGATTTGGATCTGCTCTCTCACTTGTTCGTAGACCTACAAAATTGGCTGGGAGGGGTTCCCGACATTAGCACTCCGACGATCAAGTCAGATCACAGATGAAGAAGACATGAATAGTAATGAAAGCTCTGTATGTAGAGTGTGTAGAGAATGTAATATTAAAATGGACATACCTCACCCCTTTATACAATATTGGGGCAGTCTTAGGCAACAAAGTAACATACCCCTATATAAAGGGGCGAGATATGTTTCTTGCAACATTACATTCTCTACATACTCTATATGCAGAGCTTCCATTACTGTTCATCGTCATTTTATATGTGAACTGACTTAATCGTCGAAGTGCTAAAACTTAGAACCCCTATCGGCCCATTTTGTAGGTCTACGAACATGTCAGAGAGCAAATCCAAATAATGTGAACCCCGTCGAGGTCGTTTGCGCACCATCCTCCAAAACCCAAAATCATAAAACCCTCAAATCCAAAAATCTAAAATTGAAAACTCAAATTGGTAGTAAGAAGGATGTTGCTTCAATCGAAAATTGAAATTTTTGTCGACCATGGTTATTTACCGCCAACAACAATTTTTAGATCATGAGAGTAGCGTGCTCGGTGAGCTTGAATGTATATTCTGACAGAATGTGGCGACGGTACCTGCGCGAGTGATGGCAAAATGACGACATCATCTTGCATTCAGATCCAATCGACATTGATTTCATCAAGGCTTGTGCCGACTGTGATGCCCTAGCGAGAACGTTAACACATGTGGAGGCGAACAAAGTCGATGCTCGACTTCCGGCGCTGACGATGGTGGTCTGGTGGATGACGGTGTAAGAAGGAAAAATGTGGTTAAAAGAAATAAAAAGAATATAAGAACAATATTTTTAAGATTTATTGAAATAAATGACTTGAAAAATATTAAAATCCACATGTGCTCCAAAGAATCAATTTTAGTCACCTTGAAGGACACGCATGTTATTCCAGCTAGATGACATGTGTACAAATCTGACGACTTTCAAATTTTTCCATGGGCTAAGGACGAAATCGCAACATTTTTGTATACATCCGAGACAATGTCCAAAACCACTATGGCAATTTGCATTTATACCACACGATTTTAAAAATATTATAAAATACAAGATTTCAGATTTTAATTGCATGGTTACCATTTTTAGTGCTTTTATTTGTTGCTCAAGCAAAAACTTCCGTTATGTTTTTAATCACCTTCCTACAATCACACAACCTTCCTACAATCACGCAAAAAATGGAATAAAAGATAAGGTAAGTGTATTTAACCCAATAATTAGAAATCTGTTCATATCAAATAGAAAAAGAGATATAATTAGGAATCTCTTCACCCTCATTCGAAACTACGGCGTCGTAAGTCTGCAGAAATGTATATCTTATGTATATTTTATGTATATGTGGGTACTGAATGAGATCCGCAGTTCAGGGATCGAGTGTATATTTTAGGTATATTTTATGTATATGTGGGTTCTGAAATCGATTTTGAGAAACGATTGAAACTCGAGTGTATAATTAAAGTATATTTTATGTATATGTGTGTCCCGATTTGTCGCTGGCTTGAATTACGAGAATCTCGAGTGTATATTTCATGTATATTTTATGTATATGTGTGTTGTACACTCTAATATATATTGTATATACCCGCGACATGTAAATTTTTATATCTGATAGAAACATATCAATCATGTACAAAATTTTCATACCCGAAACATATAAATTTTCATATCCAAAACAACAAAACAATAATCAACTGAAAAATAAAATCAAATTTCTCATTTTTCGTGCGCGCCGGATTTGAACTTGACGATTTCTTGAGAAGGGCCGCAGTGGTGGGGTTTGCGTCAGTCGTCTTCATCGTCTCGAGGTTTTCGGAGGCTCTTGTCGATGGTGGACTTGAGGGATTTGTAGGATGTCGCCTTACTCCTAGCGGATCTGCCAATCCATCGCTCCGCCGATCTCTCTCATTTAAGTCGTTGTCGCCGTCTTAGACCGATCAGAAAAGAAAAAAAACAGAGAGAGGGAGAGAGAAGACAAAGAAGAAGAGATACGAGGAGAGAGAGAGAGAGAATGAAAGTGTCGTGATAGGGGGAGAGAGAGAGAGAGAGATAGGAAGGTGATAAGTCTACCTTTAATACGCATATTAATTACATATTTAAATTAATTATTTTTTTATAAATATTGTAATTTTGCAATTAATTTTATAGATATGGTAATTTTGCAATAAAAAATGATATATCTTATATAAGGTATAATTTTCTCAAACCACTATTCGTAAAAAGCTAATTTTATATTTTGAAACATACGCGACCAAAATTGCATTTTAAATTGTTCAAAAACTTCAGCCCAAACTCAAAAGTCAAAACTCTGACAAAATTTCGAACTCAACTCATTTAGAGCATGTTTGTTTATAAAATTTTTTTGATTTGTTTGGATTTTTTGGTTTGGTTTGGTTAATTTTGATTTTTTGGTTTGGTTTGGTTAATTTTGAAAAATGTGGTATGGTTAGGTGTTAATGGGTATATTAAAATAATATTTAAAGTAAAATAATTAAAATTGATTTGATGTAAAGTAGGAGAGAGATAATTTGAAGTGATAGTTAGTTAAAATAATGTGAGTGGATGAGTAGTGAATTAAGGTTGATGTTGTGTATATGAATGATTGATTGATATTATTTAATTATATTGATGATAGTAAAGTTGAGTTAAAGTTGAATTAGAAAAAATTAGTTGAAATAAAATGTTAGATTTTTTTTTGAAAATTCTTGTAAAGAAAAGTCACATCCAACAATCCAAAATGCAAATATGAATTATGCCTATATGGGCCCGGCTATCAAATTCGATAAATATAATATCATCAACAATAGCTTAAGATCTACACTATCTTCACAAGATAAATAAAAGAAAAAGATATAAAAGAGAAAAAAAAAAAGAAATAAAGGGCCATTATCTGTTACCCAGTCCACGTGTCACATTTATCTATTTCCCTTTTATCCCATGGCTCCACGGTAGAAGACAACTCTTCAAAATTTAGTGTCAGTCTAAAGTCCCAGAGTCTCCTTTTGAATCTCTCTAGGTGGAACGAAAATCAAAGAAAAAAAATCTGAAATTCAAGATTATATCTGTCGCCTGTCGGTCACTCTAGACCCTTTTTTAACATTTCTTTTTCGAATTTTATTTTAGCCCATTTGAATTTTCGGTGCTGCCGATGGTTGTTTGAATTTAGGGTGAAAAAAAGGTGGAAAATTTGTTCGGAGGAGAGAGATGTACGTGAGCGGCGGAGGTCCTCTGCGGAAGTCTTTCAAGGACTCGCTCAAAGTTCTTGAAGCCGATATTCAGCATGCAAATACTCTGTGGGTTTTTCTTTTCTTTCGTTTTTTCTTAAATAATGTAAAATATTTTAATTTTTGTTTCTGGAGTTGGGTTTTTTGTGTTAATTTTCTTGTGTTTGGTTTGTTTGCTTTCCTTAATTTTTTAATTTTCATGATTCTCTTGTTTAGCCTGTTTTTCCTTTTTTTTTTGTTTTTTCTTTGCCTCCTTCTCTTTTTGGCCTTTGGTTGTGTTAAATTCATTGTTTTGTAGAAACAAAATATGGATTTTTTTACAGTTATAATTGTGAGAAATCAGGTCCTGCTTATGGGTTAAGGAAAATTGTAATTTAAGTTAGTTTGAAGATGACTTTACTGGTTGCTTCATTTTGAGATAAAGGTATTTTTTGGGGTTCTTCTGACTGTTAGATAAATGAACTTTCAAAATATCTCTTTTGAACTGCACAGACCTTTTCTGTGGCTTTCTCTGGAAGTTTTTCTTCTTAACTAGATTCTTCATGAGTGCAAGATTAAAACAATCATTGTTTTCTGAATAAAAGTAAGATCAAGTTGGTATTCAGTTTTTTAGATTGGAAGTGACCTACAAAAATGAAGTCTTTGAACTCCTTCAGCAAGATTGCTGATATCCCAACAAACCTTATGTTAAAGGGTATTAAATACATGCATATAATTAAGTCGAAAATTGTAATATTTCATTCTTAGGCAAGGTTAAAGTAATCATTGTATTTTTTTTCTAAATGTAATTATCAAGTTGGTCTTCAGTTTTTTAGATTGGAAGTGATCTACAAAAAATGAAGTCTTTGAACTCCTTCAGCAAGATTGCTGATATCCCAACAAACCTTATGTTAGTGGCTATTTAAATACATGCTTATAATTTAGTCGAAAAATTGTAATATTTCATTCTTAGGTCGTAAAATCTTGTAATATTGCTGCAGGGCATCTGATTTTTCCCGAGAGTACGATGGGGCATGTCTGCAAATGAGAATATCTTACAGCCCAGCTGCGCAATTTTTCCTTTTTCTTGTTCAGTGGACTGATTGCCACCTTGCAGGTGCTCTTGGGCTGTTGAGAATTCTAATTTATAAGGTCAATCATTTGTCTGTTTAATATAATATGCTTTTACCACATTGCTTTTTCCCCCGAAATGTAAATGGCTCGTTTTCCTTCCAATTAGTGAAAATGGAAGCAAATCTTGTGATGGTACAGGTATATGTTGATGGCACCACCACTATGTCGACTCATGAGAGAAAAGCCAGCATTCGAGAATTCTATGGTAAAATTTACTGGTTACCATATTCGGTTAACTTTTTTCTTTTTTCCTGAGAACACAAATTTCTAACGGTTTTTTCGAAAACTAATTTCTCGTGTCCCAGCTGTTATTTATCCCTCTCTAATGCAACTTCAAAGAGGTGTCACTGATACAGAAGATAAAAAGCAGAAAGCTTTATGTCTTGAGAGATACAGGAGAAAGGATGAAGAAGAACACAGGCAATGCTCGGAAGTAGAGAGTGAGAGGGAAGAAGAATGTGGGATTTGCATGGAGATGAACAGCAAGATAGTCTTGCCAAACTGTAATCATGCCATGTGCTTAAAATGCTACAGAGAATGGTACTGTCTCACTTGCTTTTTATGGGATTTTTGAAGTATTGGTTTTGTTTAACCTTATATTGGTGATATGTTAACTGTGTGGTTTGTCTTAATTAGGTCAGAGTTTATATCGAGTACACGCTACACTCTCACACATACATTCTTTATCGAAAATTTATTTAAATGTTGTTCTGTGCACATATGATAATGAATTGTAGAACATCATATTTCTCATTCTTTTTTTTGTTTGTTTTTTTTTGGTAAAGATCATCAATTATATCATAGATATGTTGATGGTGTATGGTTTTCTGGTGATGAATGATGATTTACTGTTGTTTGTATGAAACAATTACTATGTTTTTTTTTTAGGAATAAAAAAATCCTTAGTAGTAATTGTCTCTTATTTATCTCTTCATTTATTAACTGCAGGCGCTCGAGGTCACAGTCATGCCCTTTCTGCCGTGACAGCTTGAAGAGAGTTAATTCTTGCGATTTATGGGTTTTTCTCGACGGCAGGGACGTTTTGGACATTTCCACTATAACAAGGGAGAATTCGAAAAGGCTGTTCATGTACATAGATAAGTTACCTCTTGTAGTACCCGAGACTCTCTTTGATGCTTATGATACCCATGTGAGATAAACTTTTAACTCGTTTGCTCAAAGGTCTTATTCATTTTCTGGATTATGGATCTTTCTTTTACTCGAGGCTTTACTGAGGAGCATGAAATCATCTCTTAAGTTAGTTCCGATTGCATGCTTAGGAAAAACCCAGCCTTGATTTATGTTGGGCTGTGGTTTTAAGTTTTAGAGGTTATGTGTGCTGGGACTTTGTATAGAAACTGTATAGGATGAAGTTTACTTATCAAAAAGTTACGATGAAATTTGGAATTTCGGCTGCTAAATGAAAAGAAATCTTATCTTGTTTGTTGGTGCATTTTGGTTTTTTCTATTTAGATTTGCTGTGTGAAATGTGGTTGAAATGCAGCTATCTTCAAGGACATGAATGATTGATTCAATTTCTTTAGTTGGATTCAATATCTTCAAGCACATTTTGGTTTTTTTGCATGCTATATTTAAAGTTGGTCCATGTAGAAAATTGTGAGATGATAATGATTGAAGTGCAATTTTGTAAGTTGGAAATATCTTCTAGGTTTTGTGAGTTTTTCTCCTCTTTGAAAGATGACTTGTTTGGTTGATAAAATATCAAATATTCTTATTATTAAGTTAGGTGTTGGTTGTTGAAATATTCCTATTATTGCCTTGAGGGATTGAATAGTGATACTTAGTGACAAAAATGTGATTTGATGGGTTCTTTTAGTAGGTGCTCTTACCATAAAAAAGCTGACAAGTGTGTGATCTAAGTTCCAATGGTAAAAATCCGGTGCTTGTGGGTGGGTGTGATCTAACCGTAAAAAGTGCTTGTGACTTGTGAGTGTGATCTAACCGTAAAAAACACGACCGAGTGTGATATCTAACTGTAGAAAATTGGTGACAGAGAGTAATTTTGTCCACTGGAAAGAGGGCACATTTGCATCAGATAATTGTGCGATTGATGCTAGAATTTCTTAGGCTAAAATTATTTTGTGTCTCGAATGTAAATTCCCCTAGCTACAAAACTATCAGCGGTTGCGCTTAATTCATGCATTGAATTGACGAGCCGTAAATCCCTTGCCTCAACCGATCCTTGAATTATCCCTTCCGAAAACGAGAGTTGTTGCCCAATTGAAAGCCACATAGAATCTATTCCTCCAGCTAATCACTCTCGTCAGGTAAGCAGATCGCCAAACTAGCCAGCTCACGAATCNCCCACGGATGCCATGCTCCCGAGATGCTTGTACACAAACGGGTCCCCGAGAGGCACTTCTTTTGCCGAGAAAGCCTTGCCAGCTTCTTGTTTTGCTATTCGGTTGAATAATTCGACGAGAAACTTCCCTTGCCGTTCGGCCACCTGATCGTGAAGCATAGAATTTGGTCGAGAGGAAAATAAAATTTAAAAAAAAAAAAGGAAAAAGAAAAAAAAGGAACAAGAAAAGGAACTATAGCATTCATATTTATTTCATACCTGAGCTAGAGCAGGAAGCACGGGCTTCCCGACCTGTTCGAGAAATCCGGCACAGTCTCCAAGAGCAAAAACGTCTTCTGCAGCCGGGACTCGTAGCCATTCATCAACACCAATCCTTTTACGGATATATCATTTTCATTTTCAGAAAATTTTAAATATACATCATGAATAGTGTTGTTAAATTAAACGAACTTGACTCGACTATACTCGAGCTCATTTAAAGCTCGCTTGGTGATAAAGCTCGTTAAGGCTTGACAAGAGAATTTTTATATAATTTTCTATAGTTTGGCTCGTTAAAGCTCGAGATCAGCTCGTTAATAGTGATAAACGAGCCGAGGTCGTGCCTGATTTCTGACTCGTTTATTTAACGAGCCTAGCTCGGGTCACCTCGACTCGACTCGGCTCATTTACAGATCTAATGATGAATAAGGAAAAAGATGGATACCTTCCACCGGGAGACTTGGGGAGATTGAGCGATTTCACAAATTCGGAAGGTCCAACGCCGGTGGACCAGACAAGTAGGCCATAAGGTACGTCACTTCCATCGCTAAGGACAATCTTGTCCGAATGAACCTCTTTAACAACACCACGGACGAGTCGAACCCCATACTGATTTCAAAACCAGTAGAAATAGCTATTATTATTATTATTATGAATATATTTTTCTTTCTGACTGATAATAATGAATGAAGAACCTATGGAGGAATAGTTTCTGAGTTCTTAGTTACCTTTGTCAAGTGCTTTGTAGCGTATTGCCTTAGCCCAACGTCGAAAGATGATAATATCTCGTTCGCCTGATAAAAGGGAAAGATCGGTTTATAAGATGATGATAATATATCGGCTTTGCCTTAAGCCCCACGAATGTATTTTTTCGGTCATCATACCTCAATGAGGGTTACGCGTATGTAGTTCTTGACGTGAGCATAACGCTGGCGAACGTCTCTCGTGATAAAATCACTCAATTCGCCGCTAAATTCAACTCCGGTGGGCCCACCACCTATAACGACACAGTGCAGTAGCCGTTCTTTTTCTTCTTCAGAAATGCCTGTAATAAAAAGATCCCGTTTATCGAAAAGTAAATGACCAAAATTATTCTAAAAGAAAGAAAGAAGATAAAACTTTACCTGGGTTTTGAGAGAGCATGAGGTTTAAGAGAAGCTTCTTCCTAATTTCTTGAGCATGAGAGACCTCACGAAGGAAAAACGCATGCTCTTTAACTCCCTTTATCCCGAAGGTCAATGGCTCAGATCCAGAAGCAATGACGAGCTTGTCATATGCAACTTTAAAACGATACGGCTCTTCAGAGAGTTTACCATCACTAACCGTCTCACAGTACACCTGATTTTTTTCACGACACAATTATTAACATTTTCAACACCACAATTGCAGAACCGGAGATAACGAAAAATAAGTGTGAAGTGCATGATGACAAATATTTTCGTTTAAGTATGTAGACTCGGTATATTACTCCACAAAATATGTATATTCGCCATGTCTTATTCGTACAACGCTCGAAGATTTTCCGAGCTTAGCAAAAGCTTAATGCTTTTGGAAGAAGTCAAGTAACCAAGAACACACACACAAATGAAAGCTACTTGGCAAAAAACTTAGCAAAAATACTCACACATGAAAGCTATTTAGCAAAAATTTGGCAAAAACACACACACATGAAAGCTACTTAGCAAAAAAACACACACACACACACATGAAAGCTACTTACTTCATGCTTGTCCGTGTCGAGCCCTGTGCAAGAAGCCAAGAAAAAATACGAATTCGGGTCCTTAGCCAATGCCACCTGTATCTGGCTCACGGGCTCAGCCACCGAACGGAACTCCAAAGTCCCAACACAAGTGGAGGCCAGCAGAGGAGTGAACACCATATGATTCCTGGGCGAGATGCAGACAACATCGTACAACCTAGTATCGATCCCTTTAAGGAACCTGCACGCTGCCCACCCGCTCCCCAGCACCACCACACGAGGCTTCTCTCCCGGTTTTGTGGCCTCAAGAGTCGGGTATTTAGTCGGCGGGCCCTCGTACTCCTCCAGTGGGACCCGCTCGGCCTGACCGAATCGGGCCAATGGGCTCGTTTTCAATCCCCTGCTCCAAAAGTTGGTGCTGGGGATGAACGTGGAGCTGCTGCCACCTGTCATCATGCTGGTTTGAGGAAGGGGTTTCGAGAGGTTAGCTGTGATTGGAGGTTGAATTCTGGGTGCGGGTGGACCTTCGCACAGGAGATCCTTTTCGGTGGAGTAGTTGGGCCGGGAGGAACTTCCACTCGATCGACGGTAGCTGTTTCTTGCTATTCTTGCTAGTGCCATCTCTTTTGAGACTGTTGAATCAAATGATTTTTCTTCTGAAGGTGGTATTTAAGTTGAAATTTGCTGTACTTCTTCTTTTTTTACTTTTCACTGCAATCAGAAATTTTGTAATGTAAAGAAATAACCATTAAATGACGAGCTAGAACTCATTGTAAAATTCTAATGAAAGGAATTCATAAACAAGAACCAGGACGAGACACTGTAGATTGGATTTTTTTTTTGTAAAGTTGGGATCTTAGCTGATGTAAATGGGGTGAAAAACCGTAAATTTTAAGGTTTTCTTCTAACCCCATTTCAATTTTCATAGAGTTTTGTGTAAATCAATCAAGAACAGAGGGGATCATCTAAGAACACATCCCCTTCAAACGGTTTGCGATTTAGCTCTAAACCTCAAGAACTTCTAATACGAAATAGATATGTATTTCTCTCATCTCTGTATGTCCATAGCAAATCGATAGATTCATCGGCACAATCTTTTCAGAATAACATCTCTGCAAATGCCACACAATATATTCGCAAATCAAACATGTAAATTGGCACAACACTGATAACAAAAGCCTAGAAACAAAAACTGCCCAATTCAAATTATTCTTCACACATTACAGATCGGCAANGAGGTACATTTCAAGAAAAAACATGAGCGAGACGAGATCTGTACCAGCCCCTGTTTGTCCGTACGCAAAACCTCATATATGCTTGTTCATATTTTCTTGAAGGTGATAGATATAAAATATATGCATATGTATAGATAGATATCTATTAGGGTTTAAACGGATGGTTTTAGCAATATGAACTTATTATGACAGTGAGATTACAGTTCACGCTTCCTACATTTGCGGAATGTTTTACTAGGTAACAATAAATAAAAATTCGAAAAAAATAATAATTTTAATATTAGAATAATCATTTTCCGCAGTAAAAAATTAAAATAAGAGAAATCAAAGTCTTGCTGCACAAGAAAGAATGGAGGAATGTACGATTTAACTTGAGGCCACGTCACAAAAATTAGCTAATTTCAATCAAATTTAGGTTGTTTTAAGGCACAATAATTTTTATTTTTTAAAAATAAATATCAATACAGAACCAATATATAATCATCGTACCTTTGATCAAATATTGAGATTTTTGGATTGTCAGTATAAGAACCATTTGGGTTGTCACATTAGGCTGTAGGTATTAAGGAGAATGTTAGACATATGTGAACGTTTTAACTTTAAGCAAGAAAATTTATGTTCTTTGGTAAAAGGAAATACTTTCATTGAACTTCAAATTAATATAATTCAAGGTATATAACTTTGACGGGCTATAAAACAATATAATCATGCTCTCCTGCAATGTAATAATATATTCAACTTAATAGGAAATTATAGTAGAATAATAGTTGGTATGTAATTTATCTTGACACTTGGCAGTTGAACATAATGTGCTTATGAAGGAACTCAAACCCAAATTGCAATGTAAGAGCTTCTAAGAAAATTAATATTAGTAGTTATTTCCAACCAGTCAAAGGTCAAAACAAGTTGCCATGCTTACGTTTTAAAGCAAACACATTTTTTATGCTGAACAAAATCCCTACAAGGTCCAAGTGACAGCATAATAATAATATTCAAAAACTCGTTTTTTTGGTCCGAGCCTCCGAGGTTTGAACTTATTCGCAAGAATATTCCAATGGCTGTCAGGTCATGCACTAGGGTAATTATAATATTCACAATTGAACCTTTAAAATTAGTATGTGGCACGTGCGTTGCACAGAAAACAGTATTACAATTTTATTATAAATTAAATATATAAATAATATTAATCATAATTTATCGATTGTTTTAAATTAAATTGGGTTGGACATGTCCGACCGGATGGACCGAAATCCGATCTATAACCAATGTATTTCGCTTGAATAAAATATTTGTTGTTGAATCTGTCAACACCAATCAGTTGGACTGGTAGGAACGATACGATTACTTAAATAAAAGTTACATTTAAAATTATTTTAAATTAAATTACATGATTAAATAAAATAGAGATTTATAAATTGTTTGGATATCTAAGTAACACATTTTATTTAAATTTATTAAAAAAAGTACTATATATATATATATATATTAAAACGTTTATAAATTAAAATCGAACAAACCACAAATGATTTAACAAAATAACTTGATTGTCTCGATGACGGTCCGGTTCTGAAAACCTTATATTTACTGTACATTAATAAAAATTATAATAAAATATTATTTTATTCACATAAATATTAATAAAATGCTATATAAATATTCATAAATCATTTAACGTGTTGTCATAAAAGTATCGTTAATATGATTATTTGAAGTTTGGATTACATCACACTAGTACAGTACCCGTGCGATGCACGGGGCTTTATTATCTCCGTCTTTTTTAAAAGGCAATTTTGTATTTAAATTGAAATTATATAACAAAGCACCGATCATTGATTATAATTAAACCTAACAAATACTTATTATAGGATACGTGTAATTATTTATATTAATCATGTTGGACTTGTAAAACAGGAATGTTTTTTAAAAATGTGGGCTTCAAAAAGTTCATATCGGCCAATTTACAATGTTGGCTTCGAAAGTTCATATCGGCCCAAACAAAACAGAAAAGATAATCCAATGATCCAGATTAGTCAACGCAAATTGACAGTTTAGATTACATTGAACATAGTATAAATAGTGAAATTATCGGACCAAGGGCTTCATTCTTCCTTCATTTTTCGCCGCTTCCAGCTTCTTCTTTCGTCTTTTTTCATCGATCTTCTTCCAACTTTTCCGTTCTAACACTGAGGGTCTTATAAATAAATATTCTTTTTTAGTTTTCATTTAATCGATGCTTTAAATTTGTTTTAGGTGTTTTGCACGAAACAAAATATGGATTGTTCAATATGAGGGTTTTTATTTTTTATTTTTGTAATTTTATGTTCGAATTTTTTGGTTTTTACAATTAATCAAAAGAATCCTTCGAATTTGAGTATGCGCCGGTAGATTTTGTTAATTTTAGTTGTTTTGCCCGAAAATGAAATGTGGAATTTTTAATTTTAAGGTTTTTATGTTCGATTTTTGTACTTAATTTATGTTTGGTTTTTTTGGGTGTTTACGATTAGTCAAAAGAACTCTTAGAATTTGAGTGTGTGTCGGTAGATTTGTTATTTTTTTTATCTGCAAAATTATTTTGTTACAAAAATTTTTTTGGCGTCCAAATGATTTTTTTCTATTAAAACTCAACTCGGCTGAAAACATACATATTTGACAGTTAATTATGTTATATCATTGATTTTGATGAATTGCACACAATTATTATGGTTTATGAACCTGCAAGTTTTTTATGCTCAAATTAATGAATGTTGATATCAATTAATTTTAAAAAAGATTGGTATTGAAATAAAACTCAAATTTTTAAAAGCATTATTTATACCAAAATTGAGCAATTTAGTTACCAAAACTAAGTATCCATGACTGAAGGCATATTTAAATATTTCTTATTTAATAAATAAAAAATTAAAACATAACTTGCCCGAAATGATATGCAATTAATGTTGCTAGATTTTTTTGCTTACTATTTTTGGTAAATAGCAATTCTTATTATATATATATATATATATATTTTCACGTAATAAAGTATTTTCAATATTAAAATTTATATTAGGTTCAATAATCGATTTGGTATGGTCAAACTGATACATAACTTAGTCACTTGGGACCAACCAAGTTGTGTCAAGTTTTTTTGGCTATTTTAAATATCACCTAAAAGTAATTCAATCAACTTAGACAGTGCCCTAATTCAATCACCCGATTGATCTAATTTTTTTTATTTTCTTTAAATATATTTAATTTTATGAAATAAAAAATATTTTATGATTCATAACATAAATGTTTACACCAAATGATAGTATATTAAGATTATAAATTATGTATATAAAGATAAATTAATTATTTTTACTTTATTCATATTAATAAAAAATAAACATAGTAATTATCAAAAAATTAAGATTAATTGATTGATTATGCAATTTAAACAATATTTTAAGCATTCAATAATTTTTTTTTGAAAGGCACAAATATAAAGACCGGAATTCTAAAACTTTTGCTATATTTTGAATTGCGTTTTTATAAAGTGATCGAAATTTTAATGTTGTTTGTTGTTTATAAGAAAAAAAAAATGAAAATGAAAATATGCACACTTAATTGATCTTAGCCAGATTTTTTAAATAATAAAATGAACTAAAGCCCGAAATTTAAGGTAACATTTAATGTTGTATGATTTTTGAAAGAAAAATAATAAACTTTACTATTTATAGGTTGCATTAAATTCTAACCTATTTTTTTGCTACTATTTTTAATAAATATGGTAATTCTTATTATAGATATATAGATATAGATTAAAAAAATTGACACAATCCAATAAAAAATAAAAGAATAAAAAAATAAATAAAAAATGACACAATTATTCCAGAAATCTTGGGTTGTTTTCAAAGGAAGCTTCATTAATTTCTCCATACTCTATTCATAACAACTTATCAAAGACGACTAAAGTAATTGGCTCATTTTGAAAAGAAACTTATCTAAATTTTCCATAATTGGCTCATTAATTATATGCATAACACGTGTATATGATGATGTCATATTTGCACGCATGTCATGCATCCAACGGTATGAAACATGACGTGGAATATGAAAATGGAACAAGATTTGATTCCAAACCCGAAACGAATAGAATTTAAATATATTTGTAATTTAAGTTAGTCAAATGTTTCATAATTTTAGTAGTTACTCCAAAGCACTAGAAATTGACACATATGGTTACGAAACGTCAATATTAGACATTATAAGAAGTCGAAACATAAGATCGACACATTATGAATTTATATTTTATACATGTAGGATCCGGACAATAAATATAAGTAGATATGGCCAAATGACGGTTCCGGGCTGTGGGTTTGGATGCCCTTAACCAGCCTGATCATATATACGGGTCAGTTTAATGGACCATGAACTGCCGGTTTCGGCACAACC
>BKCP01010514.1:2987984-3015293 GCA_008636005.1 Striga asiatica | reverse complement strand
TTAAAAAAAAAAAAAAAAACAACTAAAAATTAAAAAAAATAAAAATAAAAAAGACGAACCGTCTGCTCCGGTGCCCGTTTAGAACATGTAATAATGGCGTAGGTAAAACCACGAGCCAATTCAAGCTAATTCAGGCCGAACCGATTTGCTGATACAGCCGGTGGTCATGTCTAATCTAAATATAAGTCCAAAGGAATTTCACTAGTGTTCCCATTGACTTAATGGGCCAGATAAGTATGTGTACATTAAAGATTATGGGCCGCTTGCCAAATGGGAGTGACCATTGTGGGTTGTGGTGCTCGTGGAGAGAGGAGATAAGAAATAGAATGGTTTTGCTGTTGAGATCCAATTGACTCATCTTGTTAAAGTTTGAGTTTGTTTAATTTTAATTTGTTGAACTATTTGTTCTAGTTATGTTCATTAAAAAATTCGAGTGTGGGTCGGTAATATTAATATACAAGCTCAATAAAGGCTTGTCAATACCACAAGTTCAATTTGACTCGTTTCTAGCTCAAATACACACGGGTCAAGGCAAGGCCATAGTGTTGTTTATTTGTGTCTTTTTTGTACTCTATTGTTTAATGTGTTATTGTGCGTCTTCAATTGTAGGAGTGTGTATTATTTCTTTTTGGAGTTTGTGGTCTCTTATAGTCTTATTTTAGTTGGTTTATTTTTGTGTTTAAAGAAGTTAGGGTTGTCCTTAATATTTTTATATAGTAATAATATTTTATCGTTTGAGAAAAAAATGTGGTTCAGTGCACGTGTTGGCTCATCTCACTCCCACCTTCACATACATACAAGCAAAAATAGTTTTTTCACCCCTACGAAAATATATTAAGTTTTTTCTCAGTGCTGATTAGTGTTGTAAATGAACCGGATCAAACCGAGCTTGGGCTGTTGGAGTTCGTGTTCGTTTACGTTCGAACATTGTTCGTGTTCGTTAATTTATTTTCGAGCAAAAAATCGCGTTCGAGTTCGTTAGTATAATTGTTCGTCAAAGTTCGAGTTTGTTCGTGTTCGAATAATTTAATACATACACTTTTTAAATATGTTTGATTAACTCGAAATTTGTTCGATCGATCTAGAAAATAGAAAAATAAAATAAATATATTTCTTTATTTTAGATGTTTTATTAAAAATATTATGTAAATATATAAAAAATAAAATAAAATTATATTAAATTAATGTTCGCGAACATAATCGAATGTTCACGAACGAGCTCGTGTTCATTCGATTATTAAACGAGCCTAATTTTCTACTCGAACTCGGCTCGATTAACAAACGAACGAGCTTTTATCGAACACGAACGAGCTTTTGTTCGCGAACGTTCGGTTCGTTTACAGCTCTAGTACTGATAAGTTAATTTTTTTACCTAAAGAAATGTAAAAACATTATACGATAAATATGCTACAGTTCCACAATAACGTTGTGTGTAGAAAAGTTGAAAGTGCAAAGATCTATCTGTGAATGACCATTGCAGTTTGAGTGTGAAAAAGTTGCAAAAGTTCGCATAACTTTTCGCACTTATACGAAGAAAGGTAAGAAAAATATACAAAATCAAAATTACCTTTTTTGTGTATATGGAAAAGGATTCCCATACCTCCCAGAGACATTATACAAAGAAAGGTAAGAAAAGTATTATGTGTACATGTTTTAGTATGTTTTGTGTTTTGCTATTACAAAAAATAACTGAGTTTGGCATTGAATGTGAAATCAAAATTACTCTTTTAGATTCGTATAAAAAATATATAAGACTATTTTGTAGAAGGCTTTCTGGTCCATTTATAAAAGGTGCCTACTATGATACTTGGTAGCATTCTCTTTTATCATTTGATTTTATGCCACTCGACAATATGAAGTACTTGGATATCATTTACATGTCATAGGTTACAGAGACTGATGTTGGAGAGTTTGAGGAAACCTACAAAGGCTCTGATTCTGAGCCAAAAGATTTGCTTGAGCTGTTTAAAAAATTGAAGGGCAACATGGAGAAGTATTTTTTTTATGAGAATTTATCATATATAACTATATATATAAGTAGCACATCAACATAGAGAGGTATTAGGCCCGTATACTAATTAAAGTGTTTGCTTTTCAAAACAAAGTATGTATATTTAACTTTTGCCAAATTTTTACTTCATTGTCTACCAAACTCGGGCGGGCTGCCGAGAGTCCACTAGTCATTCATATAAACAGAGCAAGTATGCTTTTAAATTTAATTATGTATAATATAAAACTAAACCATATAGTATTATGTTCATTTACTATTATTAAGCAACTCGAGCTATTAGTACCTGAGCTCGGACTAGAGAGTTTATCTCCTCTCAACTCAATAACTCATTGAGCCAATAAATAAGCGTAACTCATTTATTGAAATTAATGAGTTAAACTCAAACTTTAACAAAATGAATTAAAGTAATAATTCAAACAACTACATAAACAAGCATTAACAAAACAATTCAACTCGATTTGTTAATTAAAACAAGTCGAGCCAAACTTGGACTTTAACAAGACGAATTAAAAGGTAATAATTAAAAGAAATACGTTAACTCACGTTAACGAATTGAGCCATTTAACACGTTAGCTAAATGAGCTCGTTTATTAGACGAGCCGAATTAAACTCGAACTTAACGAGTCGAGCCCACAAACAACTCTGTTTGTTTAATTGATTTATTTTGAGTTATCCTTTATCCGGCCCTGGTTTATTAATAATCAAATGAAGATAATACAAATTCCAATAGTTTTAACTACATTAACCTTCCCAACCACAATTTTTTTCTTTTTTAGATATTTTACTGACACTAATATAGTCAATAAAAAATTTAAAAATTAAATGAATAAAAAAAATAGTGGGTTCTGACTTTACTTCAAATAAAACGTAACCAAACATTTGAGCAACCGTTGAAAATTGTATTTAATCATTTATTTAGATGAAAAAAAAAAATGGTAAATTCAGTTTACTGAATTCACTGTCACTCTCATCTAATCTCCCCCAGAACCCTACTCGCTCTACCACCTAAATCTCTCGCCAGAAAATTCTACGCTCTTTACCCACCGGCCGTGAACCCGAGCAAAAATGGCGTCTTTAGCAGCAACAAGACGAACTCATTTGAACCCAAGCCTCTCCAAGCTCCCTTCCCCAATTTCCCTCAAATCCCTCTTCTTCTGCACCTCGCCCGACTCCAAATCCACAAACCCGACATCCGATGAAGGCATCTCCGCGTCCCCAAATCCAGATTCCGACTACTCCGCCGCCGTTTTACCATTCCGCCACCGGGGCCCGGAGAAAATCGAGGACGTCATCTGCCGGATGATGGCGAATCGGCCCTGGACGACTCGACTTCAGAACTCGATCCGAAACCTCGTCCCGAGCTTTGACCACGAGCTTGTCTACAACGTGCTGCACGGCGCCAAATACTCGGAGCACGCGCTCCAGTTCTTCCGATGGGTCGAGCGGTCCAATCTTTTTCAGCACAGCAGGGAAACCCACCTCAAAATCATCGAGATTCTTGGCCGGGCCTCGAAGCTCAATCACGCCAGGTGCATTTTGCTGGACATGCCCAAAAAGGGCCTCGAGTGGGACGAGGATTTGTGGGTCCTGATGATCTACAGCTATGGAAAAGCCGGGATTGTCCAGGAGAGCGTGAAGCTGTTCCAGAAGATGGAGGAATTGGGAGTCGAGCGGGGATTGAAGTCATACGACACTCTGTTTAAGGTAATCCTGCGCAGGGGCCGGTACATGATGGCCAAGAGGTACTTTAACAAGATGCTGGCTGAAGGCCTTGAGCCGACTCGTCACACATTCAATATCTTGTTATGGGGATTTTTTCTCTCAGGCAAAGTCGAGACGGCCAATCGGTTTTTTGAGGACATGAAGAGCCGTGATATTGTGCCCGATTTGGTGACATACAACACGTTGATCAACGGTTACTACCGTGTCAAGAAAGTCGAGGAGGCGGAAAAATATTTTGTCGAGATGAAGGGGAGGAACATTGAACCAAATGTGATTACATACACGACTTTGATCAAAGGTTATGTTTCCGTCGAGCGGGTTGATGATGCATTGAGATTGTTGGAGGAGATGAAGGGATTTGGTGTCAAGCCAAATGCAGTCACTTACTCGACACTGTTGCCCAGCCTGTGTGATGCTGAGAAAATGCTTGAGGCCCGGATTGTGCTGAAGGAGATGGTGGCTAAGTTTATTCAGCCTGAAGATTACTCGATTTTCGTGAGGTTGATGTCCGGTCAGTGCAAGGCGGGTCACTTGGATGCTGCTTTAGATGTTCTGAAGGCTATGATTAAGTTGAGTGTGCCTACACAGGCTGGACACTACGGGATTTTGATTGAAAATTTTTGCAAGACTGGTGAATATGATAGGGCTGTTAAATTATTGGATAAACTGATTGAGAAGGATATCATCCTTAGGCCTCAGAGTACTCTGCACTTGGAGCCTAGCGCGTACAACCCATTAATTGACTACCTTTGTAAAAACGGCCAGACTTCAAAGGCCGAAACTTTAATGCGTCAGCTGATGAAATTGGGCGTGCAGGACTCAGCTGCTATGAACACCCTTGTAATCGGGCATTCCCAAGAAGGTTCTCCTGACTCAGCTTTCGAATTTCTGAAAATCATGCTCAGGAGAAAAGTTAGCACTGAGAAGTCCTCATACGACTCGCTCGTCCAGAGCTATCTTAAAAAGAACGATCCTGCAGAGGCAAAAATCGTTCTCGAAAGCATGGTCGAAAACGGGCACCTCCCAGATTCTTCCCTTTATCGATCGGTAATCGAGAGTTTGTTTGAGGATGGCCGAGTTCAGACCGCGAGCCGCGTGATGAAGATGATGTTAGAAAAAGGAGTCACAGATCATCAAGATTTGATTTTTAAGGTATTGGAGGCTCTGTTCATGAGGGGCCACGTAGAGGAAGCCCTCGGCAGAATCGAGTTGCTTATGCAGAGTGGGGTTGTGCCCGATTTTGACCGAATATTGTCCATTTTGTGCGAGAAAGGGAAAACTATTGCTGCTTTGAAGCTTTTGGATTATGGCTTGGAGAGGGAATATAGTGTACAGGTGTCAAGCTATGAGAAGGTGCTGGATGCATTGTTGGCTGCGGGGAAAACTCTTAATGCGTACTCGATACTCTGTAAGATTATGGAGAAAGGAGGAATTAGTGACTGGAGTAGCTGCAAAGATTTGATCAAGAGTCTTAATGAGGAGGGGCATTCGAAGCAGGCGGACATTTTCTCTCGGATGATTACAGGGAAGGATAAGGATAAGCCAGTTAGAAGCAAGAAAGGTGATAAGAAGAAAGGTGCCATTGCTTGCTAGGTGAAAAAGATTGTGGCTTTTCTTGTTTGTTATCTTGAGGTCCAAATTTTATTCATGAATTTTATTCCAGACTAATGTTGAGTATTCATTTTTCGTTTTTGGTTAGAACTGTGAGAGAATCATCTGATGCGATTCGTGGGTTTTCTTGGTTTTCCAAGGTTAGGAGCTCGTTTTGTGTTTGGTACTCCAGATTTTGTTATGGGGTTCGGTTTACTTTCGAACAACTGCGTGTTCTGGTTCGATTTACCTGGTGCTAATAAATGAAACTGGATGTATTTCTGTAGAAACATGGATGAATTCATGAATAGAATGCTTTGAAATTTTTGGATCTATGGTATCTTTTACAGGGTTAGAATTTTTTGTGACTTTGTAACTATAATTCTCTTAAAGCCTTGGTGATTGGTGAATAGAATACTGCAGGAATTGGGTGATTATTTGTATATATGTATGCTTGAGCTTGAGTTTTGGTGAAGAACTAGAAGATTTAGGAGTTGAGAGCTTGAGAAACAAGGAAATCTAATGTTGTGCACACTTGAAAGGACAATATAACAGTACACAAAATTGTGTGAGACGGATTAATTGTTAGCCGAATCGACTTGTTATACACTTTTAAAGAAAATTCATGCATATATTATATAATGTCATACTTTTGTTTATTATTATTTTTTAGAATACGATATTTCATTTCGAAATGATGCGTGCGTTGAAAAAAATGTGATTTTCTAACTGTTAGATCAGTCAAATAGCAATGGAGACCTTTATTCGACCAATTAGACCCTAGTCACTATGGTTGTATTTGCCCAGTTGACAGAAAAATAGGAAATTCGATATCCGATATTTATGGCTTCCTCACTATCAGCAAGCATACCCTGTCTCCACATTGGATCAAGAACATGGTCAGAAGGATAAAAACCGGATAATTCATACAGAGCCATCGAGCGCGCTAAACCAGGAGTTACGTGGAGTTTTAAATTGAAAACGAGCTTGTCTTTTTTCGAGCAAAAAGCCCCTTTGACGTCTCGCTTGTTTTTTAAAAAGCAGAAAGCTTTATGTCTTGAGAGATACAGGAGAAAGGATGAAGAAGAACACAAGCAATGCTCGGAAGTAGAGAGTGAGAGGGAAGAAGAATGTGGGATTTGCATGGAGATGAAAAGCAAGATAGTCTTGCCAAACTGTAATCATGCCATGTGCTTAAAATGCTACAGAGAATGGTACTGTCTCACTTGTTTTTTACGGGATTTTTGAAGTATTGGTTTTGTTTAACCTTATATTGGTGATAAGTTAACTGTGTGGTTTGTCTTAATTAGGTCAGAGTTTATATCGAGCACACGCTACACTCTCACACATACATTCTTTATTGAAAATTTATTTAAATGTTGTTCTGTGCACATATGATAATAAATTCGAGGAACAGAAAAATCCTTAGTAGTAATTGTCTCTTATTTATCTCTTGATTTATTAACTGCAGGCGATTGAGGTCACAGTCATGCCCTTTCTGCCGTGACAGCTTGAAGAGAGTTAATTCTTGCGATTTATGGGTTTTTCTTGACGGCAGGGACGTTTTGGACATTTCCGCTATAACAAGGGAGAATTTGAAGAGGCTGTTCATGTACATAGATAAGTTACCTCTTGTAGTACCCGAGACTCTCTTTGATGCTTATGATACTCATGTGAGATAAATTTTTAACTCGTTTGCTCAAAGGTCTTATTCATTTTCTGGATTATGGATCTTTCTTTAACTCTGAGGAGCATGAAATCATCTCTTAAGTTAGTTCGGATTCCATGCTTAGGAAAAATCCAGCCTTGATTTATGTTGGGCTGTGATTTTAAGTTTTAGAGGTTATGTATGCTGGGACTTGTATAGAACTGTATAGGATGAAAAGTCTACTTATCAAGAAGTTACAATGAAATTTGGAATCGCGAGTGCTAAATGGAAAGAAGTGTTATCTTGTTTGCGTTCGGCCATCTTGTTTTGTTGGTGCATTTTTGTTTTTTCTATTTAGATTTGCTGTGTGAAATGTGGTTGAAATTTAGCTATCTTCGTTCTTCAAGGACATGAAAGATTATTCGCTTTCTTTAGCTTTGGAAGGGGTAATTTTGTTTTTTGCATGCTATATTTAAAGTTGGTCCATGTAGAAAATTGTGAAATGATAATGATTGAAGTGCAATTTTGTAGGTTGGAAAATATCTTCCAGGCTTTGTGAGTTTTTCTCCTCTTTGAAAGATGACCTCTTTGGTTGATGAAATATCAAATATTGCTATTATTAAGTTTGGTTGGTAGTTGAAATATTCCTATTATTGCCTTTGAGGGATTGAATAGTGATACTTAGTGACAAAAATGTGATTTGATGGGGTTTTATTAGTCGGTGCTCTTTTCGTAAAAAAAATAACGGTAAAAACCCGGTGATTGTGAGTGTGATCTAACCGTAAAAAACATGAAGATTGTGAGATCTAACTGTAAAAAATTGGTGAGTAAGAGTAATTTTGCCCATGCACATTTGCATCAGATAATTCTGACTAAGAATGAGAAAACATAGTTTCTTATTTTTGCTACTTAGGTCAACACTTAACACACCATCGACGCTCGAATTTCTTAGGCTAAAATTATTCGTGTCTCGAATATCAATTCCCCTAGCTACCAAAATTTCAATGTGGTTCAATGCACGTGTTTCCTCGTCTCTCATGCCCACATTTAAATATATACAAACAAAAATAGTCTTTTTCACCTCTATGAGAATGTATTAAGTTTTTCTCACTGCTGATAAGTTTTAACTTTTTCACTCAAGAAAATGCAAAAACACTGTATGATGCGACAGTTTCACAATGACATTATGGGACATTGTGAAAAAGTTTAAAGTGCGAAGATATTCGCATAACCCTTTGCACTTTATGAGTTAAACCCTTCGCACTTTTTTTAGTTGAAGAAAAGTGTAAAAGCATTGTTCGATGCATATGCGACAATTATGAAAGTGATATATAGTGTTGTTAAATTAAACAAGTCTGACTCAACTCGAACTCGAACTCATTTATTTAACGAATCGAACTCGGCTCGGCTTGATAAGGCTTGGTAAGACTCGAAAATGAAATTTTTATATAATTTTCTATAGCTCGTTAAAGTTCAAAGTCAACTCAAACTCGACTCGTTATTAGTGATAAACGAGTCGAATTCGAGCTCGTTTGTTTAGCTGAGCTCGGCTCAAGCATCTAGACTCGAGCTCAGCTCATCTACAGGCAAGGTTGTCAAAACCGGATCGGACCGGCCGGTTCAACCAGGAACCGGCCCATACACCGGTCCGGTTTGCTGTTAGGAACCGTATTTTTTCAAAACCGGCTAAAAACCAATTGGACCGGTTCAAAACCGTTGAAACGGAAGCAGTTCGAGCGGCTTAGTGGTCTGCACTGTAGGCTTGTGGTTGTGAAGAGAATTTCTTGTGTAATCAATTAAATACTTGATTGCTTTGCTTTCTTTTCTAATGTGGGATATCCCCATTTATGCTTGCTCAAATTGGGCCATAGTGTGCCTTATATGCAAGTAAATAATTGTAATCCTAACCTCACATTGCAAAAAGAATAGGCTATTGGGCAAAAAGTACAAAGCCTAGGAAAAGTATTGTTTCTCATGCCCAAAAAAATTTATTTATTAAAAAAATATCATTATATAAAGTTATACACTATAAATGTCATTAATCATTATACACTATATATTGTTTCTCATTATTTTTTTCTTTATTTATTTAGAAAAATATCATTATACACTATAAAATTAATGATAAAAATATATAAAATTCTATATTATATATATAAAATAAATAAAAATTATATATTAATTAAATTGGTTTGACCGGTTTAACCATTAGTCTGACCAGTAAACCATTGAATCAGTAGCTTCACCGGTTCACTAATTCGATGACCTTAGTGATAGGTGACAATTATGAATAACCTTCGTGAAAAAAGTTGAACCAGCTTACAAACCGATTGCGTAAAACTTCAAATCAAATAAAAAAACCCTTCTCCAGAGAAGCAAGAAGAAGAAGAAGATGAAGGCGATTGTGATTACGAAGTCCGGCGGGCCAGAAGTCCTGCAGATACGAGAAGTCGATGAGCCCAAAATCAATGACAATGAAGTTTTGATCAGAATTGCAGCCACCGCACTCAACCGCGCCGACACACTGCAGAGGATGGGCAAGTACCCTCCTCCCAAAGGCGACAGCGAGTATCCGGGCCTCGAGTGCTCCGGCACAATCGTAGCCGTCGGAAAGGACGTCCACCGCTGGAAGATCGGCGATCAGGTTTTCTTCTGATTTTTCTATTTTAAATCCTCGATTGGGTTCACTTTCATTTGTTCCAGGTAGCGAAATTATTAGGGATCTCCCGTTCATTACGTGTTTGGTTAAAATTATCTGTGATGTGTTCAAAATATTGGTATGTGGTGAAAAAGGTTTGTGCTCTTGTTGGTGGAGGGGGATATGCCGAGAAAGTTGCAGTGCCCGCCGGGCAAGTTCTTCCTGTTCCGGCTGGTGTTTCTCTGAAGGATGCAGCTAGTTTTCCAGAGGTGGTCTGTACGGTTTGGTCCACTGTGTTTATGATGAGCCGATTATCTAAAGGAGAGACTTTCCTGGTATGTTTTTCCATCTTCTGGATTAGGATTCTTGTTCAGGATAGCGTAAGTGAAATTTCCGTCATAACTATGAGGATATTAGTTTGTGGGCAGTTCTGCTTTTTATTTGCGAGTTACTGTGATTTTAGAGAGTAGCTAATTGACTCCTTGAGGGATATATCCCTCTAATGATTATTAAGGAGAGTTTATTTTTTTATTTTTTGGTTGCCCTTTTGAAATGTCAATGCACGTAGAAATGCTTTAATGATTGTAAGTGTCAAAAACTTGCATTTTTGTGTTGTTGTGCTGCAATGCTTAACTTGATGACCCCAAAAGTTTTCTATTTGAGAAAAAAGGCACACAGGTCATGTTTTGGAGCTTTGTATACTCTTTGAAACTGTAATAAAGACAACCCTTGAGTGCAATATCATAATATATTGATGAGATCTTTTAGAAATCTTATAAACCAAATGTCTGCTTACCATAGTTGTTTCTGGAATCTATTTTCATTTCAACTGAAAAAAAAAAAATGTTTAATTTCAGATACACGGGGGCTCCAGTGGAATTGGTACTTTTGCTATTCAGCTTGCTAAATACCATGGCATCAGAGTTTTCATCACTGCAGGTTTGATGCAAATGACAATTTTCATTAATCTTGCAATGATGATATACAGTTGGTACTCACTGAAATTTTACTGATAATTGTTACAAAATACATTCTGCCACTTAGGAAGTGAAGAAAAACTAGCTGCCTGCAAGGAACTTGGAGCTGATGTTTGCATCAATTACAAGACTGAGGATTTTGTTTCCCGAGTGAAAGAAGAAACTGGAGGACAAGGTTGTAAATAATTTGGAACCGTCTCGTTTTTCATTGTCAACTTCGATCACGACATTATAATAGAACATATAATTTACTCAATGGTTGAGAAAATGAAATCCCTTTCTAAAAAATGCTTCAATTTTTTCTTTTTTTTTTTTTCAATGTGTAGGTGTTGATGTCATACTAGACAACATTGGCGCATCATACTTGAAGAAGAACTTGGAGAGCCTGAATTTTAATGGGAGGCTTTTCATAATTGGGTTTATGGGTGGGTCAGTGACTGAAATAAACCTTGCCAGTTTACTAGCTCGACGCCTTACAGTCCAGGGTAAACTCACTCGAATGTTACTGAATTTTTTTTTCCTATGAACCTTATGCATTGCCTGGAATACATGTTATTATTACAAAAATTCATTTATGTTCAAGTGCGATTCATTTTTTTTAAACAAATTTATTTTATTATATGATCTTGCAATAGCTGCCGGCCTGAGGAGTAGAAGTACAGAAAACAAGGCTCAGATTGTTAGTGAAGTGGAAAAAAACGTGTGGCCGGCAATTGCGGCAGGCAAGGTCAAACCAGTCATTTACAAGTCTTTTCCATTAGAAGAAGCTGCAGAAGCTCATCGGCTCATGGAAAGCAGCAAGCATATAGGAAAGATTATCCTCAGCGTTGAATAAAATGCCGTTTCCAGGTAATAAATATTGTGCTGTATCACTTCAAATGAGACGTGGGCTTTTCGTTTTCATCTTGTTTGTATTTGTCCTTATGATGGGGAATGTAAGTGAAACATGGTGTGAACTTTGTTATAAACTTATATGCTAGGTTGTTTACATCACTACTGTCTAATTGTTGTTTTGTGAAAGAAAATCTTCTATTGCTTACTATGCGTGCAACTGTTGAATGCTGATTGGCGTGCGCAGATAGGTGTGTTTATATCGTCCCATAGGCCATAACGTTAGGGTCAAATTAGTTGTACTAAACATCTTAATAGAAGGGGAATTATAGTTTTAATATAATGGCGATAATAATGCAATTTGATGCTAAAAATATATAAGTCATTTGAGGAAAACCAAAAATAAAATGTAAATAATAATTTATATCACCCCTAATTTGTGATTCTCCTATTCCCAACTCCAAACTGGTTTATTTCGATACATTTTACAGAAAATGCATGAAAATTTTGGTAATGTTTTGGTTATTGTTATGGTAATAACAATAATTTGACGCTAAAATAATTTTGCTTATTGTTATGGTTATTCGCGTACGATACGCTGTTCTCCACCTAAATTTTCCATGCTTTTCAAAATGTTTGATCTCGAATTAAAAAAAAAAATATATATTTTATTTTTCAATAATAGCGAGTTCTTGAATTGTGTCCTACTATTAGATTTGTCGTATCATTCACGCTCCAATGTATCTTTATTTTTTATTTTTATTTTTTTCCATTGTTTAAATTTTTGGTTGGCATAGCCAAATTGGACAAACATAGAATGTGTTTTGCGGTCCAAACTCTTTTAATTGCTGCATTTTCGTGAGGGTTAAAACTTTTGGTCGGCAATTCCACTCACTAGCGACCACAATACGTCTTTTCAGCCACCCATTTATTATTATTATTATTATTATTATTATTATTGAGAGAGCATGTAAAAGTTCTATATATGATCACTTTTTTTGGAATAAAGAGCAAGAAAGGTAAGGATAGAACAACAGCGCCACAAATATCATTTAAGAGCTAGATTTTCAAGTAGTTTTTTTTAGCTAATAGAACAACTCAAATAATATCAATAATATCATGCAAATGCTATTACGTTACAAGTTACAAGTTACAAAGTATGTTGTTAAGCTGTTTAATGAGCGTAGAAAACTATATTTTCTCAATATAATTACAATACTAATACTATGACACTTCATTTTTTAAAAATATGATATTTGATATGATTTTTTATTTTTTTTTTCAAAATAATATAAGTGTCTAATAGTTAATCAGCCTAATATCAACATTAATTAAGTGTCACCTGGTATTGAAAATTCTGCTGGTTATATAAAGATAAAAAATTACTCTGGTTAACCATTGGCTCTCTTATGGATGTTAAAGATTAACGAGTATTGAAATTTTTGATTAAAGATCAACAAATATATAACTAACTTCAGCTTTTAAATATATATATATATATATATATATATATATATGTGTGTGTGTGTGTGTACGTGTGTGTGTGTGTATGCAATTTGACTTAAAATCACAAGACACAAAATTGAGTCAAATTTAGTGCGTTCTCGAGTTATCCAGCTGATGACTTTCCCACCACCGTCCATTCAACTATCAGTTGGGAAAGAACTGTTTAATTTACTATTTTTTCCTTTAGACTTTTGAGAGTAACAAACCAAAAGTGTCACGGCCGTAATATTGCAATCAATCATTTTCTAGTAGATTATTGAAACGTTAATCCATCTATGCCAATCCTCAAGGAAAAAGCTCCAATTATATATATTCTTATTTAACAAATTTAGTAGATTACATTGATTTTCTGATCCCATTTTTGTGAATGGAAGAGTTCCAAAATTTTCAAAATCATTAATTAAGAATGAATGATATTTTAATTATAAGTTACAGATAAACTAATATGTAGAAAAAATTGAATTTTAGGATATTGAGTCATTAATTTCTTTTCATCTTGACAGTGTACAAAATATTAGTTTTGTTTGTTGAAAACTTGTGCATTTAAACTTTAAAGTAAGCTATCTACAAGTATAAAGACGTTGTCGAAGAACCGTTTGTGACCAATAGTAACTTTAATTTATTTTCATTTGTTTCATTTATATTTTTCGAGTCATTTTCTGAAATCCACATGCTAAGTTGATAACAATATATCTTTAACACTATGATCACTACATTGCAACAATTATGTAACTATATAATATATTAATTTAAGCACAATTTGTAAATATTGCAGTAATGCAATGTATTTAACAATATATATTATATATATCTAGGTCACAATCAGAACCTTATCCAAATCTCAGCATCTATAGAGATCCATTCTAACAAACTCATGTACCAAGTGTTGTATTGCAGTCAAATTTAAGACGTCAACATAACATTAATAGTCCACTATTTCTTGTTATGGGTATTTATTGCATGCCTTATCTTCATCTCGTTTTTTCTATTTTTGCAAAATTAATAGGCATGGGCGGTAATTATATCGTATATATAGGAAGTTTCATGAGAAACTACAGATATGTCGGTAAAGTATAAATATTAATCCCTCCTAATAAAAAAATAATCAAATATATGCGATGTGGTCCAATTATATTTCTGCAGTGTGAACAAATTGAACAATTAGAAACGAAACAAAGGCTCGATCCAATTGCAAAACGAGAGCCACGAGTAGTTTTGAACTAGTGACGTGATATCAAATGCGATCGTGGTTTGTCAATGTGTTAGATTGTAAGATACGTGACTATCAAAGAGATAGCTTAAGGAAATTTGAACAAAACAGAAGTAAAATCGAAGTCGAGTCACGTAATAGTTATGTTTTTCTTGAAACGAAATTGTCAAGTAATTAAAATACCCACGATTAATGGCGAACGCCTCTAAGAACGACTTTTGACTAGCATATATACTTCATATATAAACTTTTGGCGAACAATACTATTGCTTGAATTTCTCAAAATTAACTCAAAGAAAAATCAAAGAATACAACTTAAGACCTTTTCGTGATTCGAACTTGTTCGTTTTCGATCTAAACAACTTCCGAGCTAGTAAAATTCATTTCATACATATCACTTAGAATTAATTTTGCATTCAATCTAAGATGGTTTAGAGAAGTATTTCCAAGTCTTCCGTTTACGAAAAATTGAACCGCAAAATCAGTACAATATTGATTTTTTCTTAGAAAACCGTCATACTTTGATAATAAAAATGTATATTTGTGCTATCAAACATAATATTTTTATTTATATTATTTTCTAAAGTATGCCATTTTATTAATTGTAATATGCATATTTTTTAAAGAGTATGCGACCTACAAAATAACTTGCTTTATCAAATTTATGTACCTAGTTATTAATCAGTTTCAATTTCTCTATTAGCTTATGTTAGGTAGGAACATGATAGTTTTAAAGTGATCCACATGTTCATTTATAGGATACATAAATATTGTTAGTTTTCTTAATCCGTACAGTTCTATTAATTAGACAGATGAAATTAAAGTTATGTTATGAACAGGATTAATAAATTAACCACAAGTTTTGCCAACTCCATTGATAATAAAACGATCCTTGTCTTTTTTCATTCATCCATTCCAACACATCTACACATGCATATATTAAAGTGACATAGTTTAGAAGTAACGTAATTAATTTTTATGATTCTTTAGAGTAATACAAATACATAAGCAATGACTAATTGCACCAATTTAATTTATTTTTGAATTGGACAACTTATATTTTACATATATATTAAATGTGTTTTTCTCTTATTTAGGTTCATACTTAATTTGGTAGAAATTCTAGAGTTTGGAACGTGAAATGGACATCTACGAAAGATCTAATCACATAGTCCCGTTGTTAAAAGCTAAGCTACTCATTTTGAGCCACGCTCACATCATGATATTGTTTTGTTTAATTAACTTGTATTATAAATTTTATATATTATAGTCATCGCTATAACTCAGGTAACTTTTAATTCATAAAATATAGTGAGTCTTTAGTTGAATGTTGCTAATGTGGAGACAAATAATTGCATGTTCTGTCACCAAAAGATATTTTACTTGACCCAATTGGACTCACATTTAATTTAAGTGAGTTATCAACATTATATGCATTAGTATATTAGTATATATTGAGTCTTAGCTAGAATTATGCATTTAATAGTTTATATCAACTAGATTGGGTCCTAGCTAGAATTATATAAACAATTCTATTGCAAAATAGAAATTACATAATGTATAAACAATTTTATTGCAAAATTTTTTATTCAAGCTTTTTATTTTAAAATCAAAACTACCTTTTTTTTTTTGGTATCTCATGAAACAATTTTCTTAAAAAAAAATAGCTGCATTGTTTTAATAGCATAGTCAAACCACTATAAAATATTATAAACAATTGTTGTTATAATAATGATGATGATGATGATGATAATTTTTTTTCAACTAAATTAAATGATCATTATCCCTCCAAATTATAAAATTACATTACCCATACTTTTTTCAATCAATATAGTGATTAATATATACATAAATAATTTATATTTATATTATTTTATTTTTACTAATGATAAAAAATTTAAAATGTGATATGTTCATTATATGTTATTTTTATATTAAATTTTCACATACTACTTATAATATTTTATTTTTATCGATGCATGTGCACAAGATAATTACTCGTTAGTCAATTATGATTGATATGTATTCCTTTTTAATTAAGTTTTAATTAACACTAATTATATTTTATTATTGTTCTAATAATGATTGGTAGATTATTTTTAAAGTTAATCAGAGTTTGATTATTTTGGAAGAATATATACCCTAACTTAAGTCCAACATACATCGAGATTAGTAATTACTAGCTTAGTATATAGAGTTGAAAAGCACTTAAAAAATGACATTAAGCTCGAAAAGATTATTATATAGCCTATAGGAATATGGTTGAGCTACGTACAAGACAATAATTGTACTTTAATTTGTGTGAAAATAATTAAGGTACGTACATACGTGTACATGTTGATGCTGCTAATTCATTTATTGAATTAGTTACAATATTCTCTATCTCAATATAAGTATAACACATGGCTGCATCGGACATGCTACATTGACTAAATTCTGTATTTTAAATTTAATTAAGCTCAATCTCAAATTCATAAAATATGTACACGACATTTAAGATAGCCTAATCGCTCCACCTACTAAAAACCCTTGAACAGAGATAGAAAAAGATTGAAATTATGTCATGGAATTAAATTATTAAATTGCTCACCATAGTTAGGTCAATGAATATTGAATAAGTGGTCCAAAGTCAAAAACCCTAAAATGGCGGTAAAATCCGGAAAAGGGAGCATTTGCTGCTAGTTAGGTTGCAGAAAGAAATTGGCAACGACCGTTAAAGGTCAAGCTCACACGCTTTAATGAGGTGTACATTCCGCTTTATTAGGGGCACATAATTAAAAGGGGTGTGTTAATCAAACTGAGTAGCTCTTGTTCTAACTTGTACTTTTTAATAAACGAGCCAATTTGGCTCGAATTGTTTAATAAGTGAGTCAAATTTTTTACTCAAGCTTGACTCGTTTATGTTCGTGAAAACTCGACTCAGCTCTTTTGACAAATTCAATTTTTAACGATCTTTTTGCTAGCAAGTTCGATTTGACTATTTCACTTAACATCCATAAGAAAAAGAGAAAATGAAATGTTTGTAAATAAGCATGATGTTTCACAAACAAGCTTGATTAGCTGTTCGAGCTCGACTCGTTTAAATAAAGGGAACAAGTCGAGTTCGAATTTTCATGAATCGAACTGAGTTGTGTTTCCAAATTGTTTGATTCGTTTAACAGCTCTAACGTGTAATAATTATTATTTCCACTTTTATAAAAAGAAAAATGGAAGTACGCTTTCACTTTAGCTTCTACGGAAGATGCAACGTACTTTTAATAGCGATTTGAGGAAGAAAAGAGGAGAACTTTTTAACTGGAAAAGTGAAAAAGTTGAAAATGGTCGGCCCGATCCGACCCGCAAACCCTGGGCCCGGAGCCTTCTCATCTTCCTTTAGACCCTTTTTCTCGATGGCTCCCCACTAACGGTCTTAAAAACCAGAGCTAGCGAATTATTACTTTTGGTATAAAAAATTCTTCATATTTCTCCTTTTGTTTTTTTTTTAATTATTTTTTTCATATTTCTCCTTTTATTATGACTATAAAATTAGTCGAGACTTCTAAGAGTTAAGGACAAAAATAAACTTATACTGATTCTCGGCTAAACCTTATATTTGACAACCATAATATTTTTATGAAGAAAAATGCATATACTTATATTGTTTATTGTAAAATTTTCAATTTTATTTTTCAACAATTTTTCAAAATATGACATTTTTAATAATATGAGAAAAATATAACTGGCTAACACCAACACATGATCCTTTCCTTAGCTGGGTATTTACTTAATCAAGAATTCAAGATAACGTGATAATCACTTTGGCCGACCAGAAAAAGGAAGGGACAAATCCTAAGGAAGGGTTAAATAAACGACACCGTTTCACTTTCCACACATCAGTACCACCGTCAAAATCACTGTATCAGCAATGCATCCTCCAACTTTTTAAAAATTAATTTCACACCATTTATTTATTAATTTTGATTATATATTTATTTATTTATTCAGTACCCACAACTCCCATGTGGGCCAGCCCATGCAACCACACTCGCTGTCCCCTAATCCGACGGCCCAGATTTCACGCAAGCCCACAAACCGCGTGTTCTCAAAGCCCACTCTCCACACTTATATAATTCCTCAAAATTCATCTCAATCGCCTCCAAAGAAGCTCACAATAACAGAAAAAGAAGAAAAAAAAAGGGAGAAAGAAGAGAAGAATTGCTTACATGGTATCCATGAAAATCCTCCTGATTTCAGCCGGAATCGTCTCCCTGGCCGTCGGGTTGAGATTCGCCGTGCCGGCGGCGGCGGACGGGATTCCGGCTCTGTGGTCCGCCGCCGTGTCCTGGCTCAAGCCTCCCTACCTGTACCTGATCATCAACGGAATTATCATCACCATCGCCGCCTCCTCGCGCTTCCAGAAGAGCCACTCGGAGCAGCCGCCGGCCGCTCAGCACCTGATCTCAGTCAAAACTCATCCGCCGGCGAGTTTCGAGCCGTTTCCGGCTCAGATGGATGTTGTCGCTGTAGTGGAGGAGCCTGCGCAGGCGGCGGATGCAGTGGCGGAGGTTGTGGTGTCGGAAATTGAAGACGCCGTTGTCGAATTGAGACCAGTGATGGTGGACGGATCGGAGGTCGGCATAGATTCTCCAGACGAAATCGCGATTGAAGCTGATCTGGATAAGGATGTGTTTGTTGAATCCACGATTGAATACAGAAACACGCCGCCGTCGCCGTCGCCGTCCCCGCCGCCGGAGGAGACGGTTTCTCGGGAGATTCAGCTTGAGTCTCTCTTCCCGGCGAGGGAGAAACCTCTTGTTACTTCCAGATTCGCTCACCGGAAGCCAAATAGAACCAATCCTGAAGGTAATTAATCAATTAATTAACTCAAAAGTCTTATTATTGATACTGAGAATCACGGCGTTGATTTTTCGATAAAACATTAATTGTTTTGCTAACTGGTCTCCGCTGTTAAATTAGCAGGCGCGCGGGCCTTGCGGGTAACAAAGACGAAAAAGCACGAGACTCTGGAAAGCACGTGGAAGATGATAACGGAGGGGCGGCACGTGCCGCTCACGAGGCACCTGAAGAAGCCGGAAGACCACGGCGCCGATGTTCCGGCGCCGGCGAGGATCGGGAAGGAGCCGTCGCCGGGACAGGAAGAGCTGAACCGGCGGGTGGAGGCGTTTATAAAGAAATTCAACGAGGAAATGAGGATGCAAAGGCAAGAATCAATGAACCAGTTCATGGAGATGATAAACCGTGGCCTGTAAAGTAAAGCTCACATTTATTTTAATTTCATTTCATATATTTTTTTTTAAAATTTTGATATTGCACAGTGGTTAGTTACTGTTGCTGGACAGATATTTTAAGNCTTATTAGGTTAAGTCTGTAAAGTGTAAAATTGAGAATATTACAATTGTGTTGTTTGTTTGTTTTTGTTTGTGTATGAAAAAAAAGAACTTAGCTGTAGCATTATTATACTACTGCTTTTGGTAGTTCAAATATTTGTTGAGGACTTGGGTACGTACGTAGAGATGACTTTATGGTTTAAAATTCAAATGAGAGCAAAGATTGGTTACAAAAGGAAAGAAAAAATAACTTTTTATTTTCGCATACCACTTATTTACAAAGGGATTTGTATTTTTACTACTGGAAAAAGTTTTTTGTTAAGGTTATAGGGATTGAATTAGTAGGAGTTAATGCAGCGCCCTTATAGAAATAAGAGGTATCACTTTAAATAAACACTCGTGAGTCGTGACCATAACAGTTGTTTAGCAGTTTAGGCATTATATAATACTAGTGAGCAACCCGTGCGATGCACGGTGAGGCTTGTTCCTCAAAACTTATTTAAAACTTTAATTTTAAATATAATTACTAAAGTTTAAACATTTTATTATAAATTAGACACAGAGTATGAAAAAATCATATATTGTTGAACAATTCCCTATACACAATATTTTATGTTTTATTTTGTGGAAAACCTTCTTGTCAACAAATTAAAATTTTCAAACATTTGTGTGAAAAAAATTAAATTACAATATATTATTTGTAGTGTGATAAATCGTAATATATTATTTTTAGTGTGATAAAATGTGTTGGGATAACTATGACCATTTGAAAAAATATTTAATTGTAATTTTAAAACTTTAATAAATTTAAAAAGATAAATATGACCATTTGAAGAAATATTTATATGTAATCTTAAAATTTTAAGTTTTGAAAAATGATTGTATATATGCGCCAAGTTTTTAGGAACCAATCGATCATATAATATAAAATTCTTATATGATTTCCAGAGTCTTACGAACGTGACATGAACTTCATTTTTTAATTTCAAATTTAAACAAATCAAAAGACAAATTATTAGGTAGTTATGAAAAAAAGTATCCAACAAACTATTTTTTAATTTCAAATTTAACATATCAGAAGACAATTATTAGGTAGTTATGAAAATAGTCTCCAACAAACTTTAAATTAAACGACACACAAGCATCAGATCTGGAGTTGGTTGCAGTCGACGCTCACCACCCGTCTCGAGGTCCGGTAGCTCCTTGACCCGACATTCTCCACCGCCTTCAATATGTCGTACTCCTCCACCACCTGCCCGAACACCACGTGCTTGTTGTCAAGCCACTTCGTCCTTGTCGTGCAGATGAAAAAGTACATGTCATTTGTCCCCGGAACAGCTTTCGCCATCGACAGGTCCCGGTGTGCTTTCTCATGATGTTCTCGTCGGTAAACTTGGCGTCATAGATCGACTTGCCGTCGTTACCCGCAGTGAAGTCACTGCTCTGACAAATGAAATTGGGGATTACACGATGGAAGGATGACCCTTTGTGGTGGAGGGGATTGCCATATTTGCCGACGTCCTTCTCGTTGGTGCATAGGGCGCAAAAGTTTTTGTCGGTCTTCGTGACAACGTCGACGAAGAGCTCCATCACGATTCAACGGCGGGGCTAGCTGCTGATTGTTATGTCGAAGTAAACCCTAGAATTCGATAGGTTGATTTGAATTTTTTATTTAGGAGTTTTTTGTGATTTTTTTTTTTTATTTGTGACTAACTGATTTTTTTTTTTTGGTCTCAAACTTAGGATTTTGTAATTGGGTGGGGAGGGGTTTATATAAGGGATCGATTGAGTGCAAACTTTAAAAAGATGGATTCTTTCTAAACTTTAAAAAGATATTGTAGTTAGATAAATATGGAGAAAAAAATATTTACCAGGAATTCACATAATATGAGATTCTTTCCAAACTTTAAAAAGATTTTGTAGTTTAATAGATATGGACAAAAAAATATCCATAGATAGAGATTTGCCCGAATTTTCAAACCTTTTTATATATATATATATATATAAATCAATTTGTGCTTTAGGTGGGAATTTTTACCCTTTCTTTTAATAAATTCATTATCAGTAAAAACAAAAATTTTAGGCTGGATTTGACATACTATTCACAGCTAAATGTTTTGCGTTTTTATATATTCATGGATATATATTTAAGTCGTGAATTTTTTATATTATATGATTATATGGCTAAAAATATGTTGTTTCAATCAAATAAGAAAAACAAATCAATATATTTACACACAAAATTCAGAAATATAAATAATTTATGGAGGATTGAAGTTTATCAATACTTAGTATAACATCTATTATTCTCGAAGCAACTTTTTGTTTGATTTGCAACATTAATTTGAATGAAAAAAAAATCCGTAATTGTGGGAATATCTCGATTCAAATCTCAATTTTTGGCATAAGAATCTCCAAATTTGTTACCAATAAAAATGGGATTCGTATTGATGAAATGAATTAAAGTTTGGCATAAGAATCTCCAAATTTGTTACCTTAATAAAATCTCCAATTTTTATGGGATATCTCATTAAATTTGATTCCTAAAGAAAATAAGTTGTTTCAATCAAATAATTCATATATTATTTCAATTAAAGAATATAAACCACCAAAAACTAGAGAAGATGTTAGGATTTAGGTCATAAAATAATGTAAGTTATTATTATCTAAGAAAACCAAATCAATATATTTACACACAAAATTCATAAATATAAATAATTTATGGAGGATTGGAGTTTATCAATATTTAGTATAATATCCATTATTCTCGGAACAATTTGTTGTTTGATTTGCAACATTAATTTGAATGGAAAAAAAAAATTCATAATTGTTGGGATATCTCAATTCAAAATTTCAATTTTTGCCATAAAAATCTCCAAATTTGTTACCTATAAAAATGAGATTCGTATTTATGAAATGAATTAAATTTTGGTATAAGAATCTCCAAATTTGTTACTTTAAGAATCTTAAATTTTTTTGGGATATCTCACTTAAATTTATTTCCTAAAGAAAATAAGTTGTTTTAATCAAATAAGTCAAATATTATTTCAATTAAAGAATATAAACCACCAAAAAATAGAAAAGAAGTTAGGATTTAGGTCCTAAAATAAGGTAATTTAGTATTATTTAGAAAAAAAAAACAATATATTTACACACAAAATGCACAAATATAAATAATTTATAGAGGATTGGAGTTTATCAATATTTAATACAACATCCATTATTCTCGGAACTATTTTTTGTTTGATTTGAAACATTAATTTGAATGGAAAAAAAATTCGTAATTGTTGGGATATCTCAATTCAAAATTTCAATTTTTTGGCACAAGAATCTCCAAATTTGTTACCAATAAAAATGAGATTCGTATTTATGAAATAAATTAAATTTTGGCATAAGTATATCCAAATTTGTTACCTTAATAATCTCCAAATTTGTTACCTTAAGAATCTCCACATTTTTTGGGATATCTCCCTTAAATTTGATTTCTAAAGATTCACATGTGCTTTTTTCAAAATTTCTACTAATAGTAAGTCAACACATTATTTTTAAAGTCAAAGTTACTATTTTTGTATTTTTCCAACAACCTCTTTATATTACTATAGATACGCTTTACCTCTAACAGAGATTATGAAATTTCAATTTGGAAAACTATATGTAACATGTAAAAGAGCTACTTTTTATGAAATGTTATATTTTATTTATTTACGTTGTTTCTTTTGTAATATGACATATATATTATCATAAAATTGTATGCTTGTTAAACCAAAATATAATAACCTAAAACTTATATAACAATAATCCTTCCGATATTAAAATGAATTCGAGTAGTCAAATAGTGTTTGATTTCATACAGTTTGGCTGCTTTATGATTCAAGGTTCGTAGGTCAAACACGACATGAGTTAGCCAACCATATGATAGTTAATCCATGCTAGTGATAATGAATTTATAGTATTCAAGCACAATTAATTAATTTAAGTTGTGTTATTCTAAAATTTTTCCAGCCAAACTCATTTTCTTAGTCAAATATGGAGGATTAATTATCACGCTCGTTGCAAATAAATTGATTTGACGAGTTGGGGTGGCCAATATCTCCATGACAAATGTGGTCTAAGTTGGGCTTCTATAATGGCCAGTCATGTAAAGACCTAGAAAATTCTCTTTCCCATAATCATTAAAAGCTAAATGCACGCATATAACTAAAATATTACTATCTTCTATTTTTAATAAATGTCATTTTGAGAAGTTGCACAGTAATTAAAAATATTTTTTTTGTCAATAATAACCCTCGTTAATGAGGATAGAGATTGATGTTTTGAGAAAATATGGAGAATGAATATGAAAATTTTATTTATTAGTTAGATGAGGATAATAATGGAAAAATATGCACAAGATAGCCAAAACGACATTTATTTAACAAATGATCAATTAAGCCAGAATGATAAATAATAAAAATAGGAGGGAGTATAATTTATATGTATGCATGTAACATTAAAAATTGTAAGTTATTTTTAATGGTTCACATTTTAAAAAAAATTATAAATTAGTAAAATTAAACAATATAAATTATTTAACTATATATGAACTACTATATTGATTGTATAACATGTAATAAATAATATAATTTTTGTAATTTTCATAAATCATGACCAAAATTAATTAACTAAATAAAAGATTAAAATTATTATTATAAAAATTATTTATGCCATTTTAAAGGGTTTGACTATGTCCCTTCTCCTCGAAAAAAAAATCAGAAAACCCCCAAATCAACCCGACCCTTCTTCACTTTGCGGTGCCTTTCCCGGTGACGGCGAGCTAGGGCCAGTGATTGGTCGGAAAAAGTGTGTATTATATATATTTATTAGCGTATTTTTATATGCTTAATTTTTATCACACTTATATGTTTTTCGGCTTATTTATTTATTAGATGGATTTGAGTGCTATGATATTTTTGTGCATTATTTTCAGACTATTGGGCTACTTTTATGGACGGCGAGACATTGAAAGAAATTACATTCAGCACAGTACGGGGTGCCCAATTTCAGCCAGCGCAATACGGGGGTAGTCCATACGCGGCCCAACATAGGTCAAATAGTTTGGGCCTAGTTTGTCTTTTAGTAGGGCCCACTTGGGGGTTTATTTGAATTCACTCAGCCACTTGGAAGGGCATTACGCAGCAGCATGGAAAGGATTATTTACTATAAGGCAACAATTAAACATTGAGAGGACTCTTGGAAAGAAATAAGTGGAATATATTTTGAAGAATCCTACATCCACCAAGAATTACTTACGCAAGCCTGGGAGTAGGAGAAATATTTTTTGGAGCCGTCGTCACGCAGCCCTCACTATTCACGCAACTGGGAGAAGAAAAATCAGAAAAGAAGAACTGAGCCGCACGCAGACAGAGGACAGAAGCGAGGCACCCGATCAAACGCGGAGGGAGACCGCACCCGTACACGAGGGAGATAATTAATCTCTCTCTTTTATTTATTATTTATTTTTATTTAGTATGTTAGAGTAGATTTTTATTCTAGTTCCGGTGATGTTGAACCTTACGACTTGACGATGTTTAATTAATTTTCGTGGTTGATTATTGAGTTGTCTTTTTGGAATTGCTTGTGTTATTTTGAATAATTCACCATGATGTGTTAGTCTTATTTAGATTGATCACCTAGATTAGGCTTTTCATATCTACATCTGAATTAGGCCTGCAATCCGTAATTGTTGTTGTGTTTAATTCATAAGAGGTAACCGGAAGATGGTAACTACCGGGGATAACACGGCCTAATTAAGTGAACGAACGCGGTTGAGTTCACTAATTAGTCTAGCCTATTTTTCTAAATCGTAAAGCGGCTAATTGTATTAAATCTTGAAAACGTTTTTCTAGACTGTACAAGAAGTCAGGTTTAATCGTCGAGCGTCTCGCGGTTAAATTAAAAATAAGGAAAAATTCGGGTAACAGACCGTGTCGTTGCCTAGGGCTAGTAATTTCATAAGATAGCGAGATTTGGTACCAGAATTGATTAGACGAGTCAGTCGAGGGTGTAGACGGAACCGTGAACTAGAAGTTTCTCTTATTTTATTTATTTTTATTTTTATTTTCTTGTTTAGATTTTATTTATTTCATTAGATTTTTAGGTAGTTTAGTTATTAAATCAAAACCCCCCCATTTATCGCTTTTTATAATTTCAATTAGTACGAAAAAAATTCACAATTTGATTCACATTCCTCGTGGGATCGACCCTTGCTCGCCACTACTACTAGTTAGTAGGGGTTAGTTGAGGAAAAATATAAATATTAATTTTGCCGCGTTGCGACGCGCGGTCAAATTTTGGCGCCGTTGCCGGGGAGTGGCGTTATTGAATTGTGATTTTTTTTTTAGTACTAATTGAAGTTTAATTTTTTTAGGATTTTATTTTTATCATCTTTTATTCCTCTTTTACTTGTTTTATTTCTTTTATTTTCTTGCAGAATACTGGGAGACCCCGTACTCTGCTGGACAGAATAGTTGAACCCCATACTCGCGGGATTGACTAATTTTTGGGCGATAATTTGAGAGCTTTGAGCAACTTTTCGTGATGGCAGCCTATTATCACGACTTTTATACCCACCGTGAACCTTACCAGTATGAGAGGGAGATACGAGGCCCGTGGATTGGAGATCAAGGCGTAAGAGGACATAGTGGTTGGCGAAGATACGAGCAAGACTACATGTATCCCGAGGAGAACGAGTATGGCTTGAGAGAGCACTCGAACTCTTTCCATGGGTACTCTGAGCCACCGATTGCGCGAGATCCCAGCCCATCTCTAGAGGATATGGTGAAGGCACTAGAGGCTCACACGTTGAGATTTCTGCAAGAACACTGTGAGCCATTAATTGAGAGAGATCCTGGTCCGTCGCTCGAGGAGCTGATGAAGGAGTTGACGGCTAACACTCTTAACTTTCAACAAAGTGTTGAGGCGAGCATCAAGAACCAAGAGGCGAGAATCAAGAGCCAAGAGATGAGAATCAAGAACCAAGGATGCACTGAAGCATGTCTTGGGCCTTCACATACCTCCTCTTGAGACGATCGAGCAAAACGAAAGGTGTAAGTGGGAGTTTCATGAGATGGTGACCGTGAGTGAGCGTGGGTTGCTACACATCCTTGAGGAATTAGCGTCATGGAGAAAAGATCCGGTGAAGCACCCAACACCGAGGATAGAAGATGCCGTCAAACATGGCATGGTGAGATTGGTGCCTCCCTTGAGGCCACCTCCGAAGCCGCCATGGATCTTTTGATGAAAGAAAGCAATAAGTCGGGCCAACGACAATAAAAAGAGGCGCTTGTTGGGAGGCAACCCAATGGTGTGCATGGTTCAGCGACTTCTTCGCGTTGACTAAGGTGAACTCGTTTCTTTTACCTCCGTTTTTGTTTATTTGAGTTTTGATGATATATGCAAACTCTAAGTTTGGGGAGGTATTTCTTGGTGAGCATTCATGATTTATTATGTTATTATATTTTTGCCCCTTAGAGTTTGAGTTCTTAGATTAATTTGCATGATATTTGTAGTGCGTGAGCGTGAGATTGCATGTACGTGGAATTTTGCGATGATGACATGAGAGTCGGATTGGATTTATTGTGCTAGTTTAAATGGCTTGAGTTAATTTTATTTGGTTAAATTCTTAAGGTGTTTTTATTTTGGGGACAAAGGCATGATTGTTGATATTTTTGTGACTTATTTGTGGTGAGTTGGTTTTGAGGCGATTTGTATTGTTGAGGTGTACTTGTGATTATCTTAATCAATGTTGATTAAGTTTGGGGACTTGAAGTTGAAAGTTGGGGTTTCTATGTCTCATAGTCGAAAAAAAAAA
>BKCP01010514.1:2972756-2984631 GCA_008636005.1 Striga asiatica | reverse complement strand
ATTATTATTATTATTATTATTATTATTATTATTATTATTATTATTATTATTATTATTCCACGAGTCAATCTTGTCTTATCAACATATGAGTTCATCTCTTTATCCATATCAACGCTACCCAATCATTTGTTATAGATGATCTAATAGAGTCAAATAATGTATTATAATTTATAATTATAGATGATCTAATAGAGTCAAATAATGTATTATAATTTATAATTATAGATGTATTATAATTTATAATTATAGATGATCTAATAGAGTCAAATAATGTATTATAATTTATAATTATAGATGATCTAATAGAGTCAAATGTATTATAATTTATAATATTATTGAAACTTCAGATATCAAGTTCTAAGATTAAAAAGTGCATAAAAAATTTAAGAATCAAATTCCCAAAATGAGATAAATTTATCAGGAATCAAACACATAACATATAAATGTCACGAAGATCTAGCTCCATTGTATTAAGGAAAAAATAATAATTAATTTTTTTCCCTCCTTCAATTCATTCAAATTTTGATGTACATTCCTTTTGATCTTGCTCAAACACAACTCAACAAATTACATTATAGATATATATAATTATAAATATATATATATATATAATTTATAGAGCCGATTTTTCGAATTTAGCTAGTCCCATCGTTCTCGAGCTGGTTCTCGACCTTGAGGAGAGACACGATTACGGAGATAATGATGACGAGCGCCACCGCTATGGCTATGTACGCCTGGTTCCGAGTCTCCCTCTCGTAGTCGTTCAAGCCCGCGGGCCCTCCTGCCTTTACCGGGCCTCCTGGTGGGCCCACCCCCGGCGAGTAGGCGGGGGGCTCGACCGGGCTCGGGGGCCCGGGGGCCTTGGCCTGCCCCTCGGCGGCCACTGCGGCCACCGGGGTGGCTATGCCGAGGAGGATTTGGTGGAGGGACATTAGGGTTCGTCGGGCCTCCATCATGGCCCCACGACGCTCTTGGATCTCGGCCACGGCATCCATGACGGGCCCACGCCCGTGGTCCTGCATGGCGTGGTGGAGCGGGCTCTCGGGCACCTCGTTCGCTATCAAGTTGTCGATGGCCTCTGCAGTCGCCTTCTCTCGTGTGATGGCGAAATACCTAATTTTTTCGAAAATCAAATTAAGAGGCAATGTTATATGTACAATTTATAGTAATTGGCAACATCAGTTGACAACATTAACTAAAATTTTCATTAGATCAAATCTTAATCATACATTTATTTGCATATCAACTGTCCACATTATGACACATCATATTGTCATGAAATGTTATACGAAAAAAATTATACAAGTAGCTTTTGGTCCTATTGTTAATTAGGATTGTTATTCGAGCTGAGTTCGCTCGGTGGTGTTCGGGTATATATAAACGAATATTTTGATAGCTTGATCTCGACTCGTTAACTCGAGCGAGTCGCTTGATTAGCTTGTTATATATTATTGATATTGTTTGCTAGGACTGTTATTCGAGCTGAGTTGTGTCAATGACGAGACGAATAAATATTTAAATAGCTTGATAAACGAGTCGAGCTATTGATTTGCTCGATCAGGTGCATCTTTTATTTTTTTTACCTGCTCTCGATGAGTTGCCGGTGGTCGGTCTCCATCTGTACCCTAAGCCCTTGGAACTTTCGCATCATTTGCTTGATATTGTCACCGAGCTCCGAAATCATCGCGGCCCGAGCATTATCGTCCGACGAGCCCGGCCCGCTTCCTGCGACCCTCCGTTGGGCCGCATTGGCCCGGACAAGCCCATCATACTTTTTGTTAATCTGCTTGGCTAGCTTGATGACGTGGTCAAGGTCGGTGTTGACCTCGTCTCTAAGCTCCTGCATGGCGGCCGCATTTTGCGCGACTTTTATGTCCTCGTTCGACTCATGCACCTGACCGTACAACTTATCCATGCTCTTCATGTCCTCTTTCACATTGTCCACTTCCTTGGCGAACATCTCCATACTGTACGGGCCGGGCCCCATGCGGCCCGTCTCGATGTCGGAGGCCGGTTTTCGGGGATCTTCGACGTAAATCTTGAACGAGCCGTCAAACGCGCCACGGTCCATAGGATTTTTTTATTTAATTGTGTTTTTATTTTCCTTTTTTTGTGTTGTGGGGGTAAATTTTGATGGGACAAGAAAATTCTAGTTTTCTTGTCTTGTGACTTGATTTTTACCCTGTCAAGAATAAAGGGTTTTGGGAGGATGTATCATCGTCATCAATTCATCATCGTCCCTTTGTGTGATAAAATGGAAACAGAGAAGGGGAAAATTTACCACAAACGGAGGGGACATTGCAAGTTAGTCTTATACCAAACCAAGTAATTGTCCATGGTGGAGATGATTTATTTTTTATTTTTAATTAGTGGATTGAAATTCATTTGAATGACTTGACAAGAATTTTTGTTTTTCTGAGGGAAGGCAAACTATTGATGGAGCTTGATTCACTGATATATGGCAAGTGAGGACAGTTGATAATTATGCAGTAGAAATTATACATTGTGGATTAATTGAAAGATGAAAAATTCTCAGCAGGCTCAATTGAGAATTGGGGATATGGGAAATAAAATAAATAATAATAATAATTATAATAAAATATAAATTTATATGAGTTAACCTAACTGTACAGTCAGTCTAACCACCTGATCAACATGTCATACTTATGAATAAAAATGCAGTTTATGTTGTGTTTGAAACTATGACATTTCAATATAAAAATATGCGTACCTGTAAAAATAATATAATTGACTAAGCATTAAACCTACATGCTGATTTTATACATACAATTGACAATTGACTAACCATTTCAAAGATTCAAGGGATTCGTTATCCCTGCAGACCAAAAAAGCCAGGTTCCAAATCTTTTTAGTGCTTATATATTATACAAATAAAATAGCAAAAGATATTGACTTTCTATACTATTACTGAAATTGCTACCATTTACTCAATACATATATCAACATATATTTCATATATGTAGGGTTGTAACGAACCGAGCATTCCCATTTTGCTAATCTAAGCTAAGTTCGAACAAAAAATTATGCTCGTTTAATAATCGAACAAACATGAGCTCATTCCCGAACATTCAATAACGTTTGGGAATATTAATGTAATATAATTTCATTTTAGTTTTATATACTTGTACGATATTTTTAATAAAAAATCCAAACCATAAATATTCTTTTTTTCGAGCTTGAACTAATTCAAAATTTTCGAACTGATCAAACAATTTTAAAAAGTTTGTTTCCTAACTTTTGCATACACGAACAAACTCAAACTTTAAAGAACGAGCTCGAACACGAATTTTCGTTCGAAAAATAAACGAACGAACATGAACTGTATTCGAACATGAATGAACACGAGCTCGAAATGCCCAACCTCCATTCGTTCGGTTCGATTATATATGGGTGAATAAACACTTAACTCCTAATTCCAAGTCATTTCTCAAAGTACACATGGGTAGCCAGCATCACTAGCCAAACCAAGCAAAGAATCATAGCTTCTTTATATTACCAAAGTAAAATAAGCTCAGTTGAAACAGAGTAAAATTACATACCAGGCAATATCTTACGCAGTTCTTCAAACCCCAAAACATGATGCATTCGACCAATTACCGTGCAGAAAAAGAATTGGTTCAACTAGTTTTGCGCCGCCATGAAATTCCTACCTTCACCTAATATATATACAGCTTTTACAGATGTACCAAAGGCAAAGCAGATGATAGCTAAACAAAATTTCGAATCTGCCATCTTCCAAGCTAGGACTCTATAACAGAGTACCTTACTGAAAGAGTATGAATCTGCGTTTGCTTCCAGACAGAGGGCATTTCATGGGTCCACCCGAGCCCATACCAGGCGATAATTCCTCCTCTTTGTCCGGCTGTATATTAAGGTCTATTTGACCTTTGCCAACACTGGGTTCATCAAAATTACCCCCATTGCCCATCTCACCATGATTTGGGAAAGGGTAATCAAGATTGTCATCTTCTTTTTCAAATAAGTTTTGGATTGATATTTCATCTTCTTTCTCCAGTTGTTTTGTACCACACTTCCCAACGCCATAATTACCCCTTTTGCTCACCTCACCATGATTTAGGATATTGGGATCAAGATTGTGAGGTACCTTTTCAAGTAAGTTTGATGTTTCGGCTTCTTCTTTCTCCAGTTGTTGTTTTCTCTCACGTTTCTCCATTAGTGTTTTAAAACGGCGCTTCAAGTAGCCACAGATAATGCACTCACAGGATTGGGCGTGTTTGGAGCGTTTTCCACTCGGAGGTTGAAGGCAAACGATGCACAAGCACCCGGGTTTGTGACGTGGGTGTTTTGTGGTATTTTCCTCGTTTATGGCTACATTAGCCAGTGCATGAAGTCCTTGCTCTGAAGCCGGCAGATTTGTGCCGCTTTCGGTGATGATTTCATCTTTTCCAGAAGAATCTGCATAACAATCGGAATAAGTTATTCGGGAAAAATAAAGAAACAGAAACAAATGTGGGAGGTTTTTTTTTCTTGGTAAGTTTACGAGATAATTGAATTTATGTAACATGGCTAAATTTGAGTAGTTTATATAATCAGATGGCAATAATTAATAATACTGAAAAACCTTTGTTTGCTGTGGATAGCATATGCTCGAGTAGTTCATTTGTCAACTCCTGAGCAGAAGAACAATGTGATCTAGTGCAGACAGGAATGGAAAAATTAGCCTCTCAAGTGTTCAAAGTATAACGATAGCTTGTGTAATCCAAGGGTTGAATTATTGCGCATGATAATGAACGTTCAGAACTCTGCTCTGGATCTAAAGACAAACATATCTCATAGTTTCAAAATTCAGAAACTTCTCGTGGAAGAACTAAAACAATCAGCAACTTAAAATGAATTGCTGATAAAACTGAATATCACCACAATCCACAAAGACAAAATCCCCAACAGAAAGAGGTTGGCTTTGTCAGATTTTATATAGGTACACTACATTTTCAGCTTATAGCATATGTTTGTTACAAAATTAACTCTCATAAAATACTTCAAGAGCACAACAAATTAGCCCAAGAATTGCGCAGCAGATAGAGTGATCGACTATGGTTCCCAGAACAAGAAGAAGAGTAGGAAAATAAAAATAAGGTTAAACATTATCACAAATTGCAAAGAAAAAATAAGGATTTGTCCAGAATTAAGATTGCAAACATTATCTACATTTTTGGGGGGAAAAAAACCACAATAATCTGCACGAATAGAACGAATGAAAAGAAAAGGAAAAAAAAAAGTGTATATACACGCATACCTGTCAGGGTCCCACACATTATCTGCACAGATCCATTTTGAAGGAAGAAAAGCATCTGCGGGCACTTTACGCCACTTAAAGCAGTCTTCACACTGAACCCACTGAGTTTTTAAACTTTGAAATAAAATAACTCAATGTCAGTATTCCTCCCCAGCAAAAGTCCCTTAAATCCAACCTCAAAGAAAGTGTCGCCACAAAAACAAAGCAACATACCCAGCATGATCTTCCCCTGGAATAGTAGGCCTCCCAATAACAGGACCAGCTTCCTGAAAATAATCATCAAATAGAAGGGGATTACCGAAGAATAAGGAACTTCGTCGTTCTACATTATCAAGCATAATGATGCTCAAGCATTGAGAAGCACGTGTTAATAAATAAATCAGATGCATATGCATGAAAAGAGACAGTGGGAAATCAAATCATCAATCAAAATATTCTCTCAACTGTGGTTAAAGTCAAATGCACCTGTAATACAAAGAATTGGATTTCAATCTCAAAACTGTTTTGAATTGCAGATTAACGGGGAAAGATTCACTAGAAGCAATAGCAACAATAACATACGAAACCTAATCCACATAAAAAACTCAATTACCTCGAATTCTTCGAACTCACACCCTTCCACAACAACAACTGAGGGAACAATATTTGCAGGAGGGCGCATTAACCCTTGAGCTTCTTTCCAAGTGAGCTTCAGTTCTATCAAATCCAGTGTTTCAATCTTACAGCGCTTACTTTTAGCACGGAAGCTGCTATTCTTCCTCTTACTAGGAATGAGGGGTTTATCCTCAACAATTTTCTCTGCAATGAAATCAAGATTTATCAATTCCTATATACCGTGGCATTCTATCTTATCAGCCCTAATGATATCCCGAAGATTTACCTTCAAGGTGGCTGTTTATGGAAATAGCATCTCCAAACTTATTCCCAGCACTATCCTCACGGGAATTTGAAGCATCCGCACCAACAATAGTGACTCCATCTACCTGCGAACACAACTACATTATTGCGAAGAGTGTTTCAGAGTTGAAATTGAACTCAGGTTCAAACCTAATATACATGGAAGTATAAGGGCATGCTTGTTTATGAAATAATTCATTTCACTCAAAATCTAACTCAACTTTAACTCAACCCACTATCATTTATATTATTTATATAATTAAATATTATAAACCAATTATTCTTACATATCACATCAACTTTAATTCACTATTCATCCACTCACATAATTTTAACTACCTATCATTTCCAATCATTTATATCCTACTTTTACATCAAATCATTAATAGTCATTTTATTTTAAATATTATTTTAATATATTATTAAAATCCCCACTAACAATTAACCATACTACCTTTTTCAAAATTAACTCTAGTTAACTAAAATAACTCATTTTGAATGAAATATTTCATAAACAAGCACGCCCTAAACTGTCTTCATGTGTGACAGGTATAAGATAGTGACATTTTTTTTTTTTAATAAGATAGTAACATTTAACTATGATATAATTACTGATTTAATGGTATCATATGCATGAAGATAGCTGGGTAAGAAAACAAGAATGCATTTCAAAAACAGTGATCAAATGATTCCTCTCTTAAAAAAACAGATGAAGACGAATCACCATATACACTTTTCATATAAATATACTAAGTGGCCCCCAGAAAGGATGTGCATATGACTTGCCTACTAATCCATCAATTACACATAAGTCTAACATAAGCTTCCAACTAATATCCTAAGAAGGTATATACTCCTCTTCCTTTAAAAGGACTCACCATCAATTCATCACTAATTTCCTTAAAATATAGATTAATGAATTGGCACATTTGTTCGGTGACGGAAATCATGAGTGGCAATTATGTTAGACATGCTATAAACCGAAATGGGAGCAATTAAACTTCCAAGTTATATCCTGAAAATGCGTATACTCCTATGTCCTTTAAAAGGGCTCGCCATGACCAATAAACTTCCTGAAATCATAAGACTGAAATGTATCGGCACATTTGTTTGGTGGTGGAATCATAAAGTGGCAACTATTTTTGACATGCTAGAAACCAAAATGGGTGCAGGTTAAATAATTTATGGATGAAGATATCACATACTAATATCAGCTAGACCAGCAAACCCCATGGTTTTCTTGTGCCTTTATAAGAATATAAAAATAATCGGCATGGAAGTACAGAAACTCTTCCATCGATCTACCAAAAACATAAAGAATATTCATACTAGATTCAGAGCAATCCCTTCCAATGACTTTCCATTTTTAAATAAAGACACAAATACTATGCAATATTGTGGACAAACCTGATCTGAAGACTGAATAGCTGAAACTTTTCTGCCACCTATGACCAACTTCCCGTCAGGCTCCAGCCAACTAAATGTCACTGACAGGAATATCCTCAGATCACTTTATAATTCAAAAATAAAAAGCCAGGAAGAAAAAGGAAATGAATTCACTTTGAAGACAATGTGTCCAAACACTCCAGTAAATATAAACATAGAATACTTGAATAGCAAAAATGATAAGAAGAGGAATAAAACTTAATAGACACATCAATTGCAACAACGGTGCCAACCGGGAGATACACTTGTGAGCATGATGGTAGTGAAGCAGGAGAGAGGTACTTCAAGGCCACTAAGTACAGCTAGCGAATGATATATGTGGAATCATAAGCAATGCATTTAGTGGTACTGAAGGATTACCTACATCACCAGCACTCAGTTGCATAGACTGTATGCAAGGCGTAATTCCTTCCAGAACATACATTCTGCTGTGATTATTGGACCAGAAACGAAATTGTAATACCCATTCCTTTCCGTTCATATCTTGTATTTTTAGAGGAGTTCCTTCTGCCTGTGATATGCACGGAAAAAACGCCTGCCCCAGCATCAATAAAAACTTAGTTACAAGGAATATATACAAGAGGTTCGATCAGAGCAGATGTGTAAATTCCATAAAATCTATCAAGCAATAATGAATATCATATTTCCCTACTTCTTGTCCCTAAGCAAATTTATAACCCTTTCCAAACTAAAATGCGAATAGCCAGGATATACACACAAAATACGAACATCTTTTTGAGTTTTCTTTTTCATGCGAGCATAAATCAAGAAGAGTCAATATTCAGGAAAACTAATAAACCCCAAATGGAGGAAAAGCCAATCTGAATCTAACTCCAAGGTTCTGTAGCCTATCATGAGACTAAATAAATGAACATGACTCATGAATGCTATTCTAATTGGAGGTTCAACTTTTCTCCTAGTAATACCGGCCTGAAGTGGAACCTCGAACCATAACCAGTTATAAACCATAATGCAAAATCAAGTTACCATGAGAGACTAGAACTGAAAAGGACAACAAAGTATCCACTCAGATAAAATTCTCACAATTAGTTATAGCACATTCACAGCTAACAACAAGACTTTAAAGTTGACTCGGATAACAAGGCGACTCTAGGTTTAGCAATCTCACAAACCATACAAGTGTTAACACAATCACATTATCAGAAACGACTTTCCAATTATAAATTCTAGGCTGCTTTGAAATAAATGGGCCCCTGCAAGATGCAGCCATACGGGCCAGTGTGGTTACAGGATCTATATAATAGGAATTCATATTTCTCAGCGACTCAGCATGATGTAGAGCATCTCGAAACAAAATGTTTGAGAGGTATAAGTGGGTGAAATGGCATAAGGTACAAGTTAAATTCTCACCTCTGCACACCTTTTTGGCAGGATCAAGCGCCCAATCCGCCCAGCATCGCTAGCACTTAACATTTTCTCGAACAACGGAATAACAACTGAATTCGACCTAAGAAGATGCTAAGGTGAAAATCTATGTACAAATTGCAGAAATGCCCAAGGATTTAAGTTCATTGGCACTAAAGCCCAAATCATGATGCAAGTTCAAACTGGATAACTCATGCCAGTCTAACAACCCCTTACGCTATAAACTGGGAGCACAGAGAAAAGAGAAGTTCCAAGAAACATTTTATCATAATCATTAGCAAACAAATGAAATCATTAATCCTGCTACCATAGGATACTGCCTTGAAATTTTTCGAAGCTCAGTATCAGTTAATTGAGGACGGTTCCGAACATGCAACTGATTTCGGTCTCCTTGGGCCTGTCCATTAGATATTTGAGGTTCACAACATGAACCCATTGGAGTGTGATTGCAGAGCTGTTTGCCCATGGGAGTTGAAATGGCCCGGGGTTCTGAAAGAATAGAAGTAAGCTGGACATCATCTGCTTCAATCTTTGAAGAAGAAGCCATGGCCATATTCAGAGTCGAAGATAAGTCCATCTTTGGAAAAACTGGTTTGACATCATTTACAGGGGGATAAGGTTGCTCCTTCATATTGAGTCCTGCAGAGAAATAAAATTTACTGAGGAAAAAGCTATAATTTAGCAAGTAATGATAATCCCTGTTTTTCTTTCAGACTCAGAAAATACAATATTTACCTGTACTTTCACTCCAAAATGTTTGAGAAGGACCAGGTCTCAACTTTCCATTAACAAATTTTTCATAGGAGTACTCTTGGTTTATCTGAGGTGAAGCTGCTGATAACCTGTCACAAACAGGAAACATATTTGTGCCACCTGATACATTTATTTCATAGGACCTCCCCAGTTGTACGTTAGACTGGATATGAGAACTGCTGGACAAACTGGGAGAGTGGTGCCATGGTACTGGACCTGAGCCTGCTATTGGGTTCCAAGTTTTCAAAGAAAGATCTTTCATTCTTTCGGGAACTGAAGGAAGAAAGTGCGAAGGTGGCGGCCACGCCGGATTTGGGGTCTGAAATAAAAGGTAAAGAATCTGACTGCTTATGCAAGAGTACAACACTGAATGGGCTCGACAGCATACAGTTAGATATGGTAAAAATACAACTACTCTCTGGGTACAGAGACATACAAACTTCAACTTCTCATGAATATATTTCGTCAGATTTACATATTTGGGGGAAGGAGTGTGGTTCCATAGGGGTGAATTTGGAGGACAAGCCTAGTTGCTACCTGAGCGCGGTTCCATCCCAAAACAAATAGGTGATGGGAGAAATAGTCACTAGGCTAATAAAGTAGGAACATCTTCCCTATTTTGTCAATGTGGGACAACTCATAAGTTATATTCCAACACATTTGAAAAGAATTGATGGTCACAGGTAATTAAGAGATGAAACAAAATGTATGAATATTCAAGTAACATTCGGGCGGACTTCATAAACAAGCTACATTGACAAAGCCTGACTGTCAAATCACATTCGAGTTCGCCAGACCCTACACCAAAGCCATCTAATGATTCCAAGACAATGAACCAACTCCATATCCATACAGTAAGGATGTGTAAAAACAGAACTAGAAGAGCAAAAGGGTTTTGAAAGTTTAAGAAACATTCCTGTTCCAGCATAAGTGCACCTTCCAAAACAATCTAGCAGAGAACTGTAAACTATAGGTAAATTTTACATGTGACAATCTTTGAGTAGTTCACCATCTATTCCAAGACATTTTGGAACATAAAAAATAAAGCAAAAGGGAAGATGTGAGAGCACCTCAAGGTACATGAGGTATGAATAAGAAAAAGGGTACCATCTTACCAATATGTAACTCTTTTTCGCACATGTCAAACATTGAATTCCTCCCGCATCTAATAGTACGAACATATGGAATGAAACTATACATCCACAATGTATTTGCTGCAGAAAGAATTATATACTCGATCAAGTTCGTTATATTGAAAAAGAAAGATTAACACCAAGCACATGGAATTACTTATGTAAGAGTAAGCCTACATTACCTTTCCACAAGATTCACAGCATCTCCACCCAGCAGCATTCAAGTGGAAGGTCTCGCAAAACTTTCCTTCCTCGTATACAGAACTACATACACATTAAATAAATCAGTTTGAAAGAAAGAAAAGAATGGTTAAAACAAGTCCAAATTTTCTAAGTTAACTTCCAAATGTATAAAAGTGCTATGCCAAGCATTATTTTCTGAACCGCTTGGTTTCACTCAAATGCATGGTTTTAACCCCACCACCAAACTTCGGAAGATCGCAACTCAAAATGTTTTCGCTTCACCTTTCAGGTTACTGCGGCAATTTTATTCAACCCGTAACTATTTGGTATTTCGAAGAATCAATGATATAATAAATCAGGCACAAGCATGATGACATTTATTGCAAATTCCTAAAATATGAAACAAAAAAAATTGAATATCTACACCCTAGATGAAAGCATCTTGGCAACTCAATAATCTGATCAATAGAACTTAATTCCTGCTCCAAGATCCTTTGTTCTCTAACGAAATTCCTCCTCGAGTCTCAGACTCACTCATCACCCCAAGTACACTTTAAAACGATAAACTATACTGCAACCAAAATGCAGGGAAATTCTAAACCCAATAGCTGGCAACTCATAACATAGACTTCTCAGCCAAATGTCAGTCACACCCAACAGATGCTCAACCCAAACTCAAAATCCCAAAAATGAAGTCACAAGTAACAACCAAAAGATACGCCAAGCTCAAGCTCCACTTAAACAAGAGTTAGAAAGGACACCAAATGCTGTCTCTTTTCCCACTCAACATAAGAAAAAG
>BKCP01010514.1:2941368-2966841 GCA_008636005.1 Striga asiatica | reverse complement strand
AAATAAATTCTAATATATGTATATTTCATCTTATATTCATTTTTTGTGGTATTTTAATATTAAAAAATTACAAAATAAAATTAATATACATTAATTTTAATAGTAAAAAAATGCAAAATTAAATTTATTACACATCAATAAATAAAAAGCACAAAGTTATTTAACATAATAAATACATTTATTACATATTATAGAAACAATTACCAATAATATATATATATATATATATATATATATATATATATAAAGGAAATGATAAAAAAAAAGAAGATCTAGCGCAACAGCAACAGTATTGCGCCAGATGTGGAGATATACTGTAGATATCTTTGTTGTGGCGCAAAATTGTAGAGATGCACTGGAGGAGTTTCGCTGCGCAACTCTAGAGTAAAACTCTAATCTGGAGCTACATTGGACATGGTCTAATTATGTCCACTTCATCACTATATTTGTGAGAACATTGTGCATTGGAGGATTAAAAGTGGATAAATGACTAAATATATTAATGTAGAGTGTAATTTACTATAACTACATTTATGCATTGGAGATGCTTTAATTAGCATAATATAAAGTATATACTTTTTGGTTTGGATATAAAGTAAAATTGTACATAAAAAGTTTATACATTACGCAATAACTATCTATATATAATGATTTTTATATTTGTAAGTGTTTTGGTTAATCAACCCTGAAACAAACTTGATATTGTACAATAGGCTGGCTAGGAAGTAAAATTTTCGATCTATGAGTGCTATTTTTTCATATGATAAAAACAACGCTCCAATGCATGAGTCAATAATATAAACAAATATGATATACTGTTATAAAATAATTTAATATTAATAGTTATGTTCAACCTATATATTGATATTTTTCCTACTAGTATGTTATAACCAAGTAAAGGATTACTTACACATTTGAGTCATAACATATATCTGTAAAAATATATGTCATGAATGTTATGATTATTCTTTTCGAACTAATAATTTATAATATCAGACATGGTCAACATAACAGTCTAATTACATTTTCATATATTCTAATGTTAAAAACATCATCAGAATATGCATAATTTTTGTTAGTGGGTAGTAAATTAATGATTTTTATAATGCCAGACGAACAACGTGACGCAACCGTCAACGACCGGTTTAAACAGACTGATGCCTGGGTTCAGCAGTTGAACGAGTATTTCACGGAATGATTTGAATATCTTTGTTCGGAGATCGTAGGTTTGAGGAGACAATATCATGTTCTGGGTATCAAAATTCAGCTGTTGGAAGAATTTGGTGTTCGGTTGGGTCACATATGATCTCCCAGGCTTTGGTGAAAGTAATCCTCATCCTAACAGAAATATTCATGCATTTGCTCCGAATATGTTGTATTTGACACATTATGTGGGAGGAAATAAAGGCTTGGGAGTAGTGGGATTCCCTGTCAAAAAGCTTCACTGGGACTCAGCTTTGTTCCCACATGTCTTGTTGACAAATGTTGTCGATAGACGGAGGCCGGTTCCATTTGAGATCGGCATTTGTGCGTGGGACAGAGGATGACGCCGCGAGGTGCAAATTCGAGGACGAATCATTTTCAGCGGGGGAGAATGATGTAGTCTAGCATCATTAATTTATTTTATATATTTATTTTATTTTATTATTATTTCTTTTATCTGTAATATTTAATTAGTAAAAGAATAATTATTAGTTTTATTATTGGTATTAGAATATTTAGTAAAAGATCTTGTCTTGTTGCACAAACTAAGAGTAGGGTTCAGGGGTCTTGTTTAAATGACTCATCCTCTTTTCTTTTCTTCAGTTGAATATGAAATAAGAAATTAATTGAGTTCATCGTATTTTGAGATTGAGATCTCATTTTATCCTTCTCACATGTTCGTTTCCTTACTCGTACGCTTCCCTAAATCAATCATATGTTAAGTATTATATATTCTTTTATTTTGGATATCATAATCTTGCAATCGTTCATAAATAGCCGATATTTTTTAGCTTCTTTGATTTTCTAAGAATATATATGATGCTTCAACTAAAAGTCAAATTTTAAAATGAGCTCCTCTAAACATCATGTACTGTTTAGAGAACATAAAAAGTCAGTGAGGAAAAAATAGGCTGGTAACGATTAAATACTTCTATAATCATAAATTCATAATCAAGATATAAGAACATAGGTAACAATAAGCTCAATACAAGAATTAAAAGCATAACCAATCAGCACAAACACAACAAAACCTGAACAACTTTAAAATGATCTTTATTCCACCCAATTCCCAAAAAAGAAAAAAGAGAGAGAGAACATTCCAGCAAAATTTCTCAGCAAAATTCACATGAAATCATAGTCATCCAAATCATCGTATGTATTATCAATAGCCACATCATCATCCAGTTTTCCGACATGCAACTGTTTTTTCTTCCCACCTGCAAACACTCACAAACTTCTTAGAAAACTATACCAGTAATCAAATCTAACTCACCATGAAGTAATAAACAAACTAATAAATAAACGAACCTGTCTTCTTTTTGCCAGCATTAGCTTCTTTTTCAGCTTTTATCTTCTCATTTGCGATTGCAGTAATGGAGGATGCAATTTCTTTGGCATCCGCTCCTTTCAAAGAAGTCATCGACAGTCTCATCACAGCCTTCAGTAATCCGATATAGTGATAGCTTTTCTGTGAGAAGAGGAAAATAATAACGAGGTCATATTTACATCAACAAATCACCACAACACAGTGTATATGGGAACTGTCACTAAACCTCATATGGACAAAGTTTATGGGAAATAAGTTCCGCATATTCTGCAAAATCACTTTCAGTTTTCGGGATAAAATTTTCCAGTGTCTTATCATCACCCTTCTTGGAAAATAACTCGGTAGTCGCTTTATAATCAGCCTCCTCAACAAGCCTGAAAAAAAAAGAGCAAAGCCCGTTTCAACTTAAATCACACATTTTGAAAAAGATTAATGAGTGGATGCAATGGTTGCCCTGAGTAACCAATAGAAACAAACCACTTGGGACACACAATGCTAGAGGGGCCCATTTCTCAAAGCCCGAATTTCCATTTCCTTTGTGGTTATATATAATGATCCAAACAAAAATATGCATATCCTACAGAAAAATAGTCTAATTGTTCGATGTGAAATTTCAGATTTGTAGACCTTGCATTCATAACTACTACTATAATACATTGTAGTGAGATGTAATGGTCTTTTATTGTACTTTCTACAGTTTATTTTATTGAACACAATTTAGCTCGTTACATAAATTTGGTTTTATTCTCAGGTAAGGTCTCTTTTGAAATTTCATTACTGCTGATATAGCAAATGCTTCAATTCCCAGCACAAAAGGAGGAAGAATGCCATCTTTGAGTCACATTGCTAGTTCACACACCAAAGTGCACCTACTATCTTTAACTTTTCATAGCACAACAGGTGAGATTGTACAAACAGAAAGCAAGCTAAGTATTTAAAAGTAAACTTGACAATGCTATGTGCACCATAAGCCCACCTCTGTTGACGGAGTTTTTCTTGTACAGGATCTAATGGCTCCTCTTTTGGAGCATCTTTTGAAGCCTCAGCAGCTTTCACTTTCTTTTCACCTGATTTAGCAGCAGATTTTTTAGGAACCTTTTCAGATGGCGTTGGCTCCACCTTTGGCGCCTGGAAGAACAATTTGAGGTAAGTAAAGAGAAGAATAATACCAAATGCAAACCAAAATAATAAACCCGACACTAGTCCATAGAGCTTATCATCTTGCATATACACTTCCAACTGCCAAAGAAAACAGAGAAGCCAAAAAGTAAATGGATCCATCTCGAAAAACAATCCTCTGAGCATTGTGTAGTTTCAGGCAACCAAGAAACTCCTCAACACTCAACAGCCATATAAGAAATCTCACAGACAAGAGTGAGCTGTAACTATCAAAACGATTCTGCACATTAAGAAACAGTGAACAGCTATTCGAGATATGCATATAAATATCAGAAATGCTATAGGTACATAATATTATACATAGATGTGTACATAACACTCACATTAAGTAGGTCCTGCCAAAAATAAAAAATCAAGTGGACTCCACTCTATGTGAGTGTTATGTACATTTATTATGTACTTGTAGCATTTTTCTATAAATATACACTTCGAGACAAAATGTAGTGCAATAGCAGAGGGAATAACCCACACTGATCAAGCTATATTGTGTTAGTTTCATCCATGGTCTCAAAATTTAATATTAATCAAGCAAAAGTAACCAATACCGTAGCAGGCTCGTCTTCGTCTTCCCAAGATTCCTTGACATCGTCCAAATCTTCATCGTCCCAATTGGCTTTCAAATGCTCTTTTTTATTGAGAAGATCAGGAATAGGCTCATCTTCTGAAACACCACAGTTTTAACAATCAAGAAACTAGATTACTAGTGGAAGTAAGAGAAAAACTTAACCTTAATAGACTGTTATCAATGAGGAGAAGGCAAATAAAAGGAATTGATAAAACTATGCTTTTGTACAAAAATCAACACAACTTAAATCATGCACTCCCTGAGTATCAAAGAAACTGCTCCACATTTCGTTTTCCGTTAAATGAAAGCCAATCACCAAGAGTACCGATCATCTAGCTATTTAATTATATGCAACCACGCAACCTTTTTTCCACTATACGCAAACAACAATATCATTTATAACTACTCGGGGCACATGTTGATGCCGTTTTTATGTCCAGCTGGATATCAACTGCAATAGGTTATAACAGAAGGAACAATGATGAAGGAAAATCAAGATAGTGTCCTTATTCATCGGTTAAAAAATGCAAAAATTCAGTCTAAGCAGCCTAACATCGAATGCCTCTTAGAAAATTAACTTGAATTCCAATAAAGATGTAACTCGTTCAAGTCAATATACAACCTAGACATTATATAGGCAGCATTTGTAAAACTAAAATCAGCCCAAAACAAATCTGTCATGTGAAACAAAAACAATAAATCTGGAAAACGCCAAATAGATCAAACTAGAATCACCATAAACTGTCCAAACAATCTATTCGGGAGAAAAACAACAGGAGGAACTGAATGTATTTACCCCAGTCCTCCATCGAGTATCGATCCTTCTATGCACACTGAAAGCACTGGAATTTCAAGAACTCCCTGAGTAGAAAAAATAACAATACTTCAGTAAATTACCAAGATTATCACGAAACTATACCAAGCTTCGAACTGGAAAGCATAATTAATGAAAAGAAAAACAACAATATCAAGAACTTTAAAGTTTACAAATCGATGGCGGACCAGTAAGGAGATAGACGAAATCTTAATCGAAGTTATTGGGATTCAACACTCCCTAACCAGAGGCTAAAACCTTAATCGTATGAGATGAGGGTAAAGATGAAACCGCCCGGGGACAACAACGGGGAGAGGGAAAGAGAAACAAAGAAACGCAGGCGAGGAGCAATCGAAACGACAGAATCTTTTTTTCCTTACAATTAGGGTTATTGCTTAATTTCGCATTTTATATGGAGATAAATCTATATATACAATTTAGTGTTATCTTCTTTTTTCATTTATTTATAGAAAGTGACCATTACATTTTATATTAATTAAACTAGTTTGATACCGGCTGTGCACAGCACAGCCGACCCAATTTTTGTTAAAATTAAGTACGTAATTAATTTATAATTAGTTATATATTATGTTGTGAAATTATGTTGTTGATTAAGTATTAATTTTAATATATAATTATCTTACTATTAGTTATTTTTGTAATGTGTAACAAAAAAAACAATCTACTTTTATCATTCAAATGTGGATTGAAACGTTGGAAGTAAAAAAGAAATTTAACGTCTCAACCCATAATTGAAAGATAAAAGTCGGACAATATTAAAATTCAACTACAAAACAATTTGATATAATTCGTTAGTTTATAGTAGGTTAGCACTGAAGATACATTGTAACAAACATTAAATTTTAACTTTGAGGGTAATTAGGTTACTGAGTATGAGTTTTGCAGATGCAAGTAGATTTTTGTAGTCTAAAATTTCTCTTATGAGTACTTCATATTTTATAAAAGTCCTCTCATAGTTTTATTTAATTAAAATTGTCAATTAATATAATTGTAATAATGAAGTATGTCTGATAAAGAAATCTTGTACGAATGTGTCAAAATACATTGTTACAGAAAAATAAAATAAAGTGTAAAATGAAAGTTAAAATACATTAAATTGATTCGTCTATTACAATAACATAAAGCTAGGTAAAATTTGAGAAAAGAACACAAAATATAACAAATATGAAGTAGCTAATTAACTAATTTTAATTACATTTTTATAATATAAAAAAAAAAAAAGAAAAGTGTCGAACACATACATAGATTGTTACCGTGAAAGGTACGTTAAAATTCACCAATATAGGTGCAATTCTAACATTTCTAACCGTTGTCATAAAGGCCATATTGGCTGAAAAGCCTGTCGAACATAAAAGGCAATCCTAATACTTAATGTTAGAAAAATGGGATTAGATCAATTTTATAGCATCTTAAGCACATGGCATGGTTACAGTATGGGAGGATATGTTGATGTTCATCTCCATGCAAATCCTACATTCTTTTTTCCTCCCAATATTTAGCTCCCAGCATTGCCCGTATTTTTCTTATCCCTGTATCTGTGAAACAACTTTTAACCAAATATATGAACCAGTAGTTTTTAGAACCGATATTCATTTTCTTACAAAATGTTTAACCAAATATATGAACCAGTAACATTAGAGATGGTAAAATAATAGTTAGACATGACCAAATAGTTTTTAGAACCGATATTCATTTTCTTACAAAATGTTTAACCAAATATATGAACCAGTAACATTACCAGAGTTCCTGAATGCTGGCTTTTCTCTCATGAGTTGACATAGTTGTCGTGCCATAAACATATACCTATACCTTACAAAATTTGATTGCATTTACTATATGGAAGAAAAATGAGCCATGTGCATTTACGCTGAAAAGGTTTTTAAGAACATTAAGCAGAACGAGGGCTAACATTATGAATTATTATTGTCAACAGCCCAAGAGCACCTGCAAATCAGTCCACTGGACAATAAAGATAAAAATGGGCAGTCGGATTGCGTTACATCTTCATTTGCAGGCACACCCCATTATACTCTTGGGAGAAGTCGGATGCCTTGCAACAACATTTTAAGTTTTTGATCTTGTACGAAATTACGAATGACCTCGTACAATCTTCGTCCATATTATAAACATGTACTTCAATATGCACTAATATAATATTAGGTAGGAGATCATATTTTAAGATTTAGGCCCTAAGAATGACCTCGTACAATCTTCGATAATATTAGGTAGAAGATCATAAATAACTGTGGATTACTTATAATCTCTATTGTTGGCCAATTTAATAATTACATTTATTTCACAAACAATAATTACCTTAACCTTCTTTAGCAGTTTTTGGAACTCAATTTTTCATGGTTGCTCTCTGGCCTCAAGCTCAGCAATTTCTTTGATGACTTGCCATTTAACAACCTCAAACTGTTCATCCTATGCAACCAAACCGAATCAAATATACAGATGTGGCTGAAAATGAAACGAAAAAAATTGGACTTATATTCATATATGTACGTGCCTGTGTAATTATGTAATATATCATTTACTACCTCTATCCATCTAAAATCAGCAAAAAGGCGATGAAGTTTTCTTCTATTGGCTGCAAGGATATTGATAACCTCTGGGGGTTTGTTCCAATTGGCTGCTGAGTTCCTGATTAGTTTAGATGTAATAGTGAGACGGTCACAACAAATTCATCAACTTTCTTACAGGAGGTTTAGATTTAGAAGTAGAATTCATGACCTTGAAAATGTGGAATGCTTCAACCTGAATGCACTTGCTCGATTCCTGTCAGAAAGCAAGATTCACAACGCACACTTAATCGTGTACTTTTTCGATAAAAGTTTTCAGAAGGGAGGCATCCTGCATCTTTATATTTGTCAAATGACATTCAATTCACAGTAGAATCTGATACATATCTTTGTCATGTTAGCCGCCACATTTTCCATTATTTCTTATCACGCTTCAGTTTATTTTTTGAAATTTCAGTGGTAATAGGTAAAAGGAGATTGAAAATTAACAACGAAAAGGAAATCATACTCTGAGAAGAAAAAAAAAAAAAGAAAAATGCATAGAGTAGTTGCATGTTGAATACCTGCCTCAAGGACTTTGAGCAAGTCCTTGAATATCTGTCGCATAGGACCTCCGCCGCTCACGTAAGTTCAATGGCAGCGACAAGCGGTCCTCCACCACTGCCAAATACGGACGTCACTGCCGCAATTGCTTCAACGACAAACATCAAGAGCAACGACAGATTTGGCGAAGCCGAGGAGTTCGGGCTCTTCTAGGACTGGGAAGCGGGAATTTCCTCTTTCTGGGCCCTTTGAATATAGGCTTAGGGTTTCTTCATCCTTGTAATCTATCCTTCAATTCGATTTGTTTATCCTCGCCTGCAAAAATCATAACTACGGTCGAATTTCATAGTGACTCTCGAAAAGCCTGCTTGATTTACTCCTTGAGAATGTGGAATTACGGGATGAGGCCAGATTGTTCTTGGAGGTGATGAAACACAGCTTGCTCCCGCTCCTCGTGGATCTGTTCACGAAGCTCTTCGAGTTTCTTGATAAAATATCTGGAACCCAGCTCTCTTTTTGTTTGATGACAATTGTATTCTCTTCTTTTGCAATCTAACAATCCTTCAACCTTATGTGTAGAATATAGAACAAAGGTAAATCAAGTTAAACATCAAAACCATCGATACTAATTACTACCAGGCGAGCTAAAATACTAATTGATAACTTAAGGAATCAACTAACCCAAACCAACGGGGACCAGAAATCAAGCAAGACATTATTAAATTTAGCCTATGAACCAAACACAGAGGAATATCAGCCAGTAGTACCAGATAAAGACAGCACAGAACAAATCCCAATAACAAAAATCAGCTTGGTAACGATCAATATGAACTCACAGATTAGGGACAAACAATCAATCTATCAAATTAGATTCTTTAGGCAAAATTTCTTGGCCTGCAATGTACAGGTAGCCTCGTTTCCGATCCTTCAAACAATGAAAAGGAAGATATGCGCGAGTAAAAAATTGTTCGTTAACAAGTAGGTCAGTCGTCCTCTCTTGTCGAGTCGGTCACAGCCGTAGGAACCCACCATCTTCCGTCAGCCGCAACTGCCTCCAGCTTCGAGATCCAAATGGCTGTGCAGACAAGACAGGCGCTGAAGACCGTGCCGACCCATCCGTAGAGTTCCAATGCGCCAATAGACTGCAGGCCGTAGAGAAGTTGCTGATCTGAGCCACCGCCTTTGGCCACACAATCATCGATATCCGTCGGGGGCCAGCGAAATTCACCAGTGTGTCGTCTCCATTAATCCAAGTGGCCATTCGTCGCACTGTTTAGTCGCGCTGTCGCCATCCACTTTAAGCCCTTGGTTGCCATCGCTCACGAGCGCGTTCTGCAGGTCTCAGCCATCGTCACCGATTATGGAGCCTGTCAATCGAGAGAAAAACAGCGTGAAGATGGAAAGGGTTTTGTCTTGTAGGACATCGATGAGGTAAGGGCCCCGTAAAAGTGAAAAATCTGTAGCTTGAAAATGAAGCTATATTAAATGATGTCGTATCGCATGTACCATATAAAAAACAAAATGAAGGACTTTTTCTGTAAGCTTACAAGAAGACATGTGTCAGGCTAAAAATGAGGACATGTGTCAGGCTAAAAAGGGCTCTCATTTTTTCTTATAAGAATAAGAGAGATATAATATTTTTTTAACTTATTTGTTATGGCTATATTATTCCTTCAAATTATTTATTTAATATTTTATTTTAATTTTATCTTATTAATTTTTTAATAGCTAATTGGTTTTAATGGCATAATAAATTAAACCTTTTAAAATTGTAAAAAAAAAAATCTATGAATATTAACGATTTAATTATTTTTTCAACTAATTAATTAGTCAATGTCTCTTACATTTATAATAATTATATTATTCATTACATTTTATGACATATAAATGAATCATATTAAGTATAATAGTATAATTATATTATTCATTTTTACTAATGATCAACTTTATAAAATTTACTATATATGTTATATATTTTATGATTGTAAATATAATATTCATACATATAATTTATGATACTTTATTTGAATCTGTGCATATGCACATGATTAACTACTAGTTATTATAATATGTGTTGTGGATATATTTTCTAGACATTATTTAAACAGAGTAGTTTCTTTTGTATCTTTAGCTAAAACTAGGAAAAGAAATGATATCATTAGGCTATAAAACAATTACGGGTCATATACTTATAATATAAAATTTTATAATTAGATTGATATTATAATTTAAAGTATAATATTTAAATATAGAAATAAGTATATATATATATATATATCTCCTTTCGTATATTAATGAAAAATATCTTGATAAATTTGTGTGTCGATTTCTTATATGTTTATGGTGATTCATAATCATATGTGTTTAACTAGGAATAGCACAAACACATCAGACTTTGGGGGTGATTGTAACGCTAGCTTTTGATTTCATATACCATGGTTTTGGTTGATAATTAAAAAGAAAAAAAAATCGTTGATATTCAAACTAACGACTAAAAGTTCAATTCAAGTTGAATTAATATGTGTAGAAAAATTCTCCTGTGTTTATTTTTTCTAAAATGATCTTCAGTGAGTAAAAAATAAATAATAAAAATTAGGCATTTAATGGGCATTCATATGTTAGCTATGAGATTCGAAAGGTCAAGAGATCTATTATTCATTTGACTCTTAAGTAGGAATAACTTTTTTTTATTATTATAATAAAGAGAGTTGTTGAAGTCACAACAATAACTAAGTTATACACCAAGTGTAGGTGTTAGCTTCAACTACACGCGAGCTCCGCCGATCAGCTGGGTTCAGGCATGGGCCTTGGATTGGACCTAGACTTTAATCTTATTCCTTAGTTCTTACCAATTGGACTGTGGGTTGCCTTGAACAATATGGATCGGTGCTGAGCTTTGGTCTTTGACTTAGCCTCTATAACATTTTTGTTGTAAAGTTGATTGTGGTTTTCTAACAAAAAAAAACTCAATTTGAGAAAGATGTGTTAACATCTTAAACCAATATATTTAATACTTTACTATACTTTGCTCACTAAAATAGTCATGAGTTGGTTGTTACATACCATTAGTGGATGCATGAACTATAGGTGAAAGTCCAATAAACTAATAGGTCTAGAGCTGCAAAAAAACTACATACATCATTATAAACATAGTGCCATAGTGCTACTTGGTTCTTGCTTCGTTCAAGTTTTTGGAGCTCGGATGTGAAAGTGCAGCTTTTAAAATGTAACAATTATATCTTTGAGGACGAGACGCTTGAAAAAGTCTGCAAATTACAGAATTTATTCGTCCTGCAGAAAGAGAATCTATCGCTTCACTCGTTCTCTTCCTAACATCAAATTATATTATTTTTTTTTTTTCAATTCATTTTTAATTTATATTGTAAGAATTGAAAATTTCAAATTCAGTTCAGTAACTTTCTCATTGTATTATATCACAAAAATTATAGCAAGCAGCATGTACAAATCAACATTAGTATTAGTCCACGATACATTTACTTTAATTTTGATTTATATTTAGATTATTGTATTATTTACATGGTTACTACACATTTTGGAAATTATTGCAACAATACAACATTCAAAATAAAATTATGCATAAACCATCAATAAACGAGTCATAAATTTAAAAAATAATGCAATTTAGAAAAAAATGACATAAATAAGCCATAAATCAATCACTCATAAACAATAGTAGTTATTTTATTTGCATTTAAATATAAAAATTCGTTATATGCCAATAAATAGAGATTTATCGGTGAATTGTGTGATTTTCTCTAGATTATTTGAAGCAATGTAAATGGGCCAGGCCTGAAGACTATTAAGTATTATCAGCCTGTAGTCAAATTTGTGGGGCCTGCAGATAGCCGCGGCCCAAATAAAGAATTGTTTCAATATGCAGGCCATTTAATGTGATCCATATACCTATGTGCATTCTCTTGAGTCTTGTCTCTCTGATTTTCATAGTAAGTAGTAAACTCTAACGACCAGATGCATAGTCTTGGTCATGGTGGCCCTCACTAGTTTTCTATTTATGGTTTTGAGACTTTATTGTTAGGCTCTGACAGATTTCTTTGTGATTTGTCTTCTTGCTTTGGGTCCTGGCTCATTTGACCCTCTTTTTTGTAATGTACTTTTTGTCATTTTTTTTTAACAAAAATTCATTTTCTACTTTAAAATTCCAGTTTCATTTATGTTGACTTTTAAAGTAAATCAAATCTATATGAAAATAATTTTTTTTATCTTTACTATAATAATTAGTTATCTTCTAAATCATAAATTTATACATCAATTAAAAAAATTATTTGTAAAGTCATCAGATATAAATTATAAATTTATTATACTATAAGATGGGTAACATCGTACAACTAAATATTATCATTTTAATTATAAATAATAATGAAATTTATTTTAAATATTAGAAAATTTTAAAAATAAAAAACACTTATTTTATTAATATTTGAGTATAAAATTTTTAATTAGCATTTATCTTTTGACGAGACTTGGCTATGGTTTAGCTTCAGCAACCCCATATGGGCCTGGTCCAATTTATGGCCTTTTTGCACATGGGAAGAAAGCCTGAGTTTTGTAAGGCCCAATGAATATGATCCCCACGTGACATGCGTAATGATGACCCTCCTTAGTGAAAAATCATATCGCCTTCACAGTTTTGAAACCAGCTCAGGGGACAATTATCCATTTATCCCTCAAAATACCAACCATTTTTCTATCTCATTCATTAGCATTTGGTACAAGAATACTAGTAGAAAAACTAATTGCACTATAAAGAAAACATTGTAGTGTTAGATTATCTAATTCATTAATTAATTTTACTCTGTGACAGTTCATAGCAAAAATATGCATTTATGTGAAATAAGTATAACATATCAACTCGTCTAACTGTAATATTGTCTCACATAAGAATTTGTGTTTACTTTAATGCAAAATATACTTATTTATCCTATTTATTATAAGAGTACTATTAAAAAAATATTTTATTAAACATAGAAATTGTGGTATTAAGTTGTCTGAACATTATACAATTATACTTTGCAATAAAAAAACATCATAAATTATCATACTTCTATTTGCATTATACTTTAAAATAAAACTATTATAAAATGATAAAAAAAAAAACAATTATTATAGCCCCAAAGTGATGACATGTTAACAATCATCATATTTACGTATATATTCTTGGTTTAAATATATAATTATGCAACAATGATCTTCACAACCTAAACATGAAGATAAGAATTGCGTGAATTTGGTTGATGATAATGGAATATAATTCTTTCTCAAAACAAAATTTTACACACTTTGACAAATTTGAGAACACATAAAGATATGAAATACGTGATTTTGGTTGATGATAATGAACTATAATTTTTTCTCAAAACGAAATTTCACACGCTTTGATGACAAATTCGAGAACACATGAAGATATAAACTGCATAATTCTGGTTGATGAAAATATGAATTACAAATTATTAAAATAATACGATTGTGTAACATTAAGAGCCTAACAAAAACTCACACTAAAACTATATGAAAATTGATTATCATTATCATGGTTTAGCTAACTATAGATATCTGGGTCCTCATCAAATCATTACTCCCACTATATCCTTCGAAAAGAGTAATTATCAAAAACTATGGTGTAGTTACCTATAAACTTCAGATCCCCATAATTATATCAATTAAAATTAGTTAACAGTGTTTAAACTTGACAGCTCATTAATTAAATAAAACAAATTTATTTATTTATTTTTATGCATTTTCCTGGTCTTCCTAACCATCACTAAAAGCAGGATTTACAGAACCTGAAACTCAATTCCTTTGAAATTCAGAAAAAGCCAAAAAAGGGAAACTCAAAAGGCTGTCTCGACAGTTAAAACACATGCAGTTCGATACAATTCCCACACCACACTCAGATTTCCCCAATTTAAGTAAAAGCCAAAAAATAGAAAAGCCCATGTGTTCTGTTGCCAGATTACAGGCACAAAACGACGTAGTATGGCCGAGTTGTGAAGCTTGATACGCTCCCCAATTCGTCGTTTTTTTTTTCTCTCTTTCTGTCTCTCTTTGCCCTTCAATGGTGTTGACGAATTCAACGGCGACTCGCAGCTCGCTGGAGCTGATGCTGGACAAATTGCAGCGGCAGACGGACGATCAGCCCAAGGATGCTCCGCCGGCGTTGCCCGCCCGGCCCGTTTCGAGGGCTCGCCTGCCCCGGGCCCGGAAGCCGCTGCAGCTCGACTTACATAGGCGGAGGAGCCTTGAAGAAATTGATGCGGGCTCCGAACGGGCCCCCATGGCCATGGCTGATGGGCCTGTTAGTTTTGATCGTTTTCAGAAGGGGGTAAGTGAGAAAAAATAATTTATTTATCACTAATTAATAATACTTACGAAAGTTTACTATAATTTTGCCTAATGATAATAGTCCGAGAAGATTTTTGTTGNATGACCCTTTTTTTTAAAAAAAAAATAAAAGTAGTACTCCATATTTGTTAAAAAAATTATATTGGCCTAATGGCTAGCCCGATATAATAAAAGACCTTAATTGACAAATCTAAATTCTCATTCGAAGTGGCCTAACTGTTAGGTGTTTGATCCATCGTATTTTTTTAGAAAAAAATACATATATATGCAATAAAATGTCATATTTTTATTTACATTGTTTTTTAAAATATGACATCTCAATTTGAAGATATGTTTATCCATTAAAGTATGATTGAAAATATGACTACCTAACAACAACAGCGTTATTGATTGAGAAAATGTTAATATTTGCAAGTGAAAATATAGAGTTCCAAGTGTATCTGAAGCTTAATCAAACAATTTTCATCATATATATCAAATTCCTGCAGAAGAATTCGAAAGATACACCAGAAAATGGAATATTGAACCTCCAAAAATGCTACCGTGGTTACAAAATCAGGTGCTACTACAAGGATCTCAGAACAGGAGTAATTGCAATGCAATCATGTAAGAATGAACGCTATCCTGTTTTGAAATTTTGGTTTACTATAATTCTGTTTCTATCTTGACTTATGTAAAATAAATTAATCAACTGTTCGTAGTGTTGCATGCGCATATCTGTTGTAAACTCCATCAAATTTTCAAGTCCTTTTGCAGTTATTCGTGGTGAAAATGCACGAACGGTTCGTAATTGTTGGATTATAAAGCTTAAGGCTATCATCCTAATACAGAGGCATATTCGTATGTACTTTGAACGACGGGAACTCAAAGAAAAGCAAGCAAAGGCCGAGCAAATGAAGTTAGCAGGGAAAAGCGTGAATTTGGGACAAGTCGAGGACATCGAGGTTTATTTCGCTACTCTTGTTTTGTATTAACAAAAGGTTTTTTTTTTTTTTCTTGGTAAAATTGCATTTTTAATCCTACCGATTTAACGCTGTAGTAATTTTAGTTCTAAGTCCCAACATTTTTGCTTTTTTGCCACGTGATTTAATATTTTGCTGCAATTTTAGTCCAAATGACCAAAATTGCAACAAATTCCCAAACTTATAGTTTAAATTTTACTACAATTTTAGTCCTGTAAGTTAAAATTTTGTTGCAATTTCAGTCCTCAAATGACTGAAATTAAGCAAAATATTATATCACAAAACCAAAAGGTGAAAAGGCGAAAAGTTGGAATCTTGGGGCTAAAATTACTATGACATTAAACCGACATGGCCTTTTTTTATAACCTATTGATGAACATGATTTATCTCAGGTACCATACAGTGTACTTATCGATCTTCAAAAACGAATTTTACGAGCGGAGGCAAAAGTGAGGCGAAAGAAAGAGGAAAATGTTGGTTTGAGGATGCAAATTCAAGAAATGGAGGGAAAATGGCAGCAATATGAGGAAAGAATGAAATTTTTGGAGAAGGCATGGCAAGATGAGTTGACAAATATACAAGTCCGTTTTTAATTTTTATCTGGCATTCTATAGGATAATTAATTGCAAAAACTACCCCAAAGGTTTTGCCTATTTGCCAAAAGCTCCTGCTATATCTTATTTAATTTCACTGATTATATATGCAGGAACATTTAGCTGCAGCAAATAAGAACCAAGCCTCTGAAAGGAATTGCCCTGATTTTATAATCACTTCACACGATGGCCAGCGAGAATTGCTAATAAACGAAGAGGATATTGATCAAATTAATGAAATCGGGCTCATGCAAGGTTGCAGCATATTGCATCCTCAAGACAAGCTTCGTAAGCTGAAGCTCAAGTTCAAATCGTGGAAGAAAGATTACAAGATTAAGCTGAGGGACACGCGAACAATGTTGAAAAAGCTCGAAAGTTCGAAAACTGCAAAAGGCGAAAAGACTTGGTGGGGGAGAAGGACGTCAAATTAGGCGAAATCGGGTATTTGATTTGATTAATTGGTTGGGAAAATTCTCATTCGCCTTAGCGCATTTCGGATTTGAAGTGGAGAATGAATCGTGTAACGTGATCAAAGTGTTGTGCTAGTTGCTGTATATTGAGCTGGTTTTGGAGTAAATTTGGATGTCAACACTGTATAAAAAATTAATGTCTAGGAAATAAAAAAGTATTGGTCTTTTTAAGGGAAAAAAATGCAATTTTAGTGCAGTTGGTTTAACGCCGTAACAATTTTAGTCTCGCTCAAATTTTTCGTTTTTTGGTCATTGATTTAATATTTTGCTGTAACTTCTACACTAAAAATTGGAACGAAATTGTAATTACAAGACTGAAATTGCACAAAATTTTAAATTACATGATTTAAATTACTAATAAAAAATATTGAAATTTAGGAATTATTGCAATTCCAGTACTCAAATGACTGAAATTGCAGTAAAATATTAAATAAAAAGACTAAAAGTTGAAATGTTGGAAAATTGATACTAAATTACTATGACGTTAAACAAACAAGACTAAAAATACACAGTTGCCTTTTTTTAATACATTCACACACATGGACAATCTGACGGCTAAAATCCCGTGGAGGTACTATTGAAATCATCCACACTTTTCATGAGTTGTTGTGTACTTTTTTTTGGTACAAGGCAAAGCCTACACAAAAACTATCTTAGGACCTTCCGAGGATAGGACACGACCACACGGACCGTTGCCAAAGAAACCAAATAGTCCGCAATAAAATTGACTTCGTGATGTCCATGAATAACCTCTACCGACCAATGACGACCAAAAGTTCCTGAATCCCCTTCAAAATGCTCTGGTTGGCGACCTCCACTTTAATTTTTCAGGCTCCAATATCCCAGGCCAACTGTAGCCCATGAAACAACCTCCATAATTTTACACCAATAATGTAGCAGAATCTGATGTTTTAATTTAAATATTATTTTAATATATCACCAACAACTAATCATACCACTATTTTCAAAATTTACCAAATCAAATAAAAAAATCTAAACATAACCAAAAATTTTTATATCCCAACATCCAACATTCCAAAAAATCACATTTTCCATTGTCCAATACCATTCATACTAGTACGTAGCCCATGCGATGCACGGGACATAAATATTAAATGAGTAATTTCCACAGAGTTTGTCTGTTCACGGGAGATATTAAATGAGTGGACAATAGGGCTTGTCAGTTAAGGCCTAAAAAAGTAATAGAGTTTGATCATCTATTTTTTTACCTCTTTCATCAACGTCATTTTTTTTGTCGAGACATTAAACCTGAGCCTGGTAGTGGTAGCGCTAGACCGTAAATTAATTAATATATTATCTCGCTCACATGTTTATAATAATATAAATTTAATTCATTATATATATATATATTCCTTGACATAAGAAAAAAAAACAATTTTACGTAATTTTGTTCCTCGTATAATACTCATATTATTTTATTATAAAATTTATTGTAATAGCATGATGAACCAATATATTATTATAAATAATATTTTAACATATATATTTATTTTTTAATACAAAATAATAATAATTTTACATATTTTGGTTCATCATAATACTTAATTATTAATCTATCAAAAAATCTATTATCATATAATGTCATTATTATTTATAACACTTGTAGAAGTAATATATTTGTTATATAATGATAAATATGTAATGTATATTAATATTATTTAGTGATGTAATTAATTTAAAAAGATATAAGCAAATTTAATGTTAGGTAGGAACGTGATTATATGTAAGTTGAGATAAAATGAAATGTATCAAAGAAATCTTCTTATGATATTTTCCTTTAAATGTTTGAATGAATTTGAAATTCAAATTACAAATCAACCTCCAGTTATTCAAATAATTTTAAAAAAGTTACCAATTGTAGTAAAATGTACGTGACAATATATTATAAATATACATGACGTCAGTAATGTTATGAATCTTTAAGTTCCTAAAATATATATTGTTTAGATATGAAACTAATTAACTTATATGTTAAGATAATATATACAAATATATGTATTGTACGAAATATACACGTGACAAGTTCTTATATTTGTTTATATATTGTTTGTTATTTGTTTGTATTGTTTATTATATTTGTATATAAATATATTGTTTATATATTTGTCTGTATTGTACGATAAATTATTATATTTGTTTATATATTGTTTAAATATATATTGTTTAGATATGAAACTAATTAACCTATATGTTAAGATAATATATATAAATATATGTATTGTATGACATCTTTCACGTGTTTGTTAATTTTTTTCCCTAAAAAATTCAAAATACATTTAGGCATGTTTTGTTTGAAGTTTGAAATTCAAATATGCATCTATATAACAAATCCCATGATTTGTGCTAGCATTAAATGCTACTGTACTTGATTTTTTATTAAAAAAATTAAAAAAACATACCAAAAATAGAATGCAATTAATATTCCCTATTTTTTTGCTTACTATTTTTGAAAAATGTTAATTCTTATTATATATATATATAGATACGGAAATTTCGTTTGACAATTATAAAAGAATATAAAAATATAATTGACAAAGACAATTTTTTTTATTTTTGTAAATCCCCAAACTTTGAAAAAAGAAACAAAAAAATTCACACCAGTATCCGCACTCAGCTCAACGCTCATCCTCTCAACTTGCGGCTGCCGCCAACCAAACCTGCCGGAATCCGGCGTTATGAAGCCGGAGAGAGGCTAGTCCTCTCAGCCATCAGTTTTGTCTGCTTTTGTTGTAATTTTAGTTATTTTGCCCTATAAATTTTCAAGTTTATTTTGAATGCTTGAATTGGTTGTTTTGTTAATTTTGGAGGATTCATGTTCTTCCTCGAGTTGAGCTAGATTTTGTTAGAATATCACTTGTGAGTTTCCCTACATTGATTTGATACAGTAAATGAGCTAGTTTATAAGCCTAATAAGCTACTCCTCCCATCGCCATTTGGTTTTGAATGGAACCTCACTGTGCACCTAGGCTCATCCTGTTATGGTGCATGGACCGCACCCCTGATTATCAAAATTTGGCAGAATTTATTAAAATGGCTACCTGAAAGCGCGGTCACCAGACACTTTCTTTATAAGCTTGCAAAATACCCCATATTTATGAATGTTTTTATGTGTATGTGGTGTAGCAAAATTAGGAGAGTGGTACTGTCTTGTCTCTGTTCTCTTTTCCTCCACCCTGTTCGTTATGGTTTTGATGGAATTTCGTTCTAAATGAATTGTTAATTTGTTGGTCTGAATGAATTTTCAGCTTAGTGGATTTTAATGAGTTCCCGATTTTGGGTTCAATAAGTTTTTCACCTCCGTTTCTCTTTGGTGACCTCCATATGACCATTTAGCAATTCTTATCGTTGTGCAGTAGACTCTGTGTAAAAGATGCGAATAAACTGCACAGGTGAATCTCAAAATGATCGTTTTACTAAAAGATTTTTAAAGCCATTATTTTGATTTCTTCTTCCTTGTGTGTTGATGGGTCCCTCGGGCTGATTACGTCTGATTCGGGATAGGATTGAACCTTAAATTATCATCTGCGTAATTATTTTGGTTTTTGTGGTTATTGGCTATGTTGAAAAAATGTGTTATGATATTGATAGCAGACTAAAGAAAAACCCTCATAACGGTTCTTAAATATCAAGTCCAACTTGCCGAATTTGTTGCTGTAGTAAAATTATTTTCGTGCTCGCATATTATTATCTTATCTTTAACTATATTCATTTCACCATCATGAATTCTTTCATAATTCATCTCGTTCAATTATCAGGCTGAATTGGCCCGACTAAGTATCTGACGTTTGGTCAGAGTTGCCGATCCATGGTTGATGGAATCATAATCTTCCTTTCATTTGCTAGTTGTTCACAATGTTAATGGCAAAGCCACTTAATAAGCTTGTATCTTGTGTTATTCTTGGCTTGGACGGTACACTTAACACAGGTGGGTTATTCATTCGATCCTTCTATGTGTTTTAACTGTAGTCTCCTGCAAAAACTACTTGTTCACTTAGTTGATGTAAATTAAAAAATTAAATTCTTCCTATTATTGTTTTGCACCATTGGGAAACTTCTTTCAATCAGATATGCTCACACCTGTTCTCTTTATTTTCTCACGTGATTCAGTTATTAAATGCACATTTATGTATTTATATCTACCCCCATATCATTTTTTTCCCGTAGTTAAGCAATATGTATTATTAAATACTAGTGGCGGAAAATTACATCTAACATGTTTTGTATTTTTAATTCGTGCTTGCTTCGGACATGTGTTGGTATGTGCTTTAACTTCCAACTTTCATTTCTTCTCTTCTTCTTCTTTTTTTTTTTTTTTTCCTNTGGTAGATGGCATCGTGAACGAAGTTCTGAAAGTTTACTTGGTTAAATATGGAAAGCAATGGGATGCAAAAGGAACTCATAGAATTATAGGGAAATCGCCCTATGAAGCTGCTGCTGTTATTGTTGAGCATTATGAACTCCCCATAACCACTGATGAATTTCTGTCTGAAACTGCTCCATTATTTGCTGACAAGTAAGATTATCTGGTTTCTTTGATTATTTATACCGATTAAGTTCATTAGTCATTGAACTCATATGACTTCTATGGGTGATTGCATCTTCTTAGTCCTGTAAAATTGATGAGTTGAGTTTGTTCATAGAGCAGGATCTTTTGAATTCTGAGGTTTTTCACCTTTGTCATAATGCGTGGGCGTTAGATTTTCTTTCAAAGATTCCCAACATTATATAAGTTTTTATAAATTCTCCCTAAGTATATGGTTGTTTATTTGATTAAACTTTTTTTTTTTGGTAGGTGGTGCAATTCAAAGCACTACCTGGTGCTGACATGGTATTCCTATGGCCTTGGCCTCAAATTCCTCAAGGAATAATATTGAGACCAAGATTTCTGCTCATAAGGGTACTTAAACGTGAAATTCCATCGAGAAACTTTATCTTTATCTTTATTTGTATATCGTTTTTCCACAGTTCCACTGTGTATCTGATTGTCCAGCATTCATGTGTAGGTTGGAAAGAAACATTCTCTGTTATTGTAGGTGGTGATGAAGTCACTTCTGGAAAGCCATCTCCTGCAATGTAATATGAATAAATTAAAATATGATCTTTTCATTTTGGTTGGCTTTTGGCCATGGTTTTCAGAACCGGACCGGCCGGTCCAACTGGTTGAACCGGGAACCGGTCTACTGTCCGGTCCGGTTTGCTTGAATTAACCGTTTCGAAACAAACCGGTCAACAGCCGGTCGAACCGGTCAAAACCGGTTGAGAACCGGCGGTTGGACCAGTGAATGTCTTTTGCATATGGATATATATTTTAATGCATTTATGAAGCAACTCCCTTACTTCTTTAACCAATGTGGGACAAAGGAAATTTACATTGTGGATGAATTCTATTGCAAAGTGGCAGCCATTAAAATTGGGTCCAGTGGATGGCTGACCCAAAAACGATCTCAAAAGTGGGATTGTATCCAAGTACCAGAAGACCAGATTATTAAAAAATTAGATAATAATAAACTTGCATGCATGTAAGTGTATGTATATTTTTCTTTATATTAAGAATATTATATTTTGTACTATAAATAAAAAATACATATATAAATATAATAGGTATATATAAGTCAGTTTAAGTATTTAAAAGTTCCAAATTTTCTACATATTTAATTAATGAAGTTTTTGTATATAATTTCTATTATATAACATATTTTATATTTAAAAATAATAATAACTGGTTCAACCACTGGTCGGACCAGTGAACCATTGAACCAGTAGCTTGACCGGTTCGATGACCGGTCCGGTTTTGACAACCTTGCTTTTGGCATACGTTTATAAGAACTGATCTTGTGCTTCATTGTTGAAAATATATTGAAGCTGCAAAGAGGCTTAAGGTTGATATGTCTAACTGTCTCGTCATTGAAGATTCATTGTGAGTATTAGTCAATCATTTTCACAAGCTATGATTGATTGTTTTTAGATGTCTGCTTGCTTGTCAAACATGTCTTTCTTTTATAAGGTAGTGACACTGGCCTGATTTTCATCTATTTTCCTGATCTTTGAAAAATAACTGAGAGACNAATCTAGGCTAAATTTTAGGATGGTTCTGATGAACTTACACACTAAGTCTCAGTTAAACCATTCCTTTTCCTTTTTAGGTAAATATTATATATCTGCGGTTATCATCGAGTATTTAATGCAAAAACATAGGAAACCCTCGATAAAATTGTTGAATTTCTTTTTTATGAGAATTAATTTATTGTACGGTAGGCCAGGTGTGACTGCGGGTAAGGCAGCTGGAATGGAAGTGGTTGCTGTCCCGTCCTTGCCTAAACAATCCCACCTTTTCACATCTGCAGATGAGGTGATTAACTCCTTGCTCGATTTTCAAACCTAAAAAGTGGGGCTTACCTGCATTCGACGACTGTGAGTGAGCCTCTCGTTTTTTAAATTTGGATTTTCGTTACATTGTCTATATTTTTTGATGCCTAAATTTAACCAACTCCAAATGTAATCTGCAGGGATAGAAAGTACACTACCAATAGAACCTTGGCATATTGGTGGTCCAGTCGTCAAAGGTTTCGGCCGTGGCTCGGAGGTGCTTGGAATCCCAACAAGTTTTCTGATTTTTTTTCTTATTTCTCTGGGTGCACTAACAAAACACTAACGTAATTACTTTATTACATTAACAAAGTAATTATGCGGATATAAACTAACCAAGACTTAAATACTTAAACCAAAATAAACAAACTATTTATCTAAACAACATCATACAAAGACACTCTAAATAATTTTATCACACAACTCACTCATGGGACACTCATGTGTTGTTTTCGCCACTCACTTAGCACACAACAAAATGGGCCAACAACTAATATATATAGGTGCATGTAAGTCGGTATATTTAGCCGCCTTAGCGGGATGATTCTGGAGCAATATTTAATTAATACAACTTGTTTGCTTGTTGTCTCTCAATTCATCAAGAACTTTCTAGCAACTTGCTATCTTTCTCAATATGTCAAGAAGCTTCCACAAAAGGAGGTGTTAATATTTTAACATAATCCAATATTTCTGGAGTAAATTAAACCCCTTGAGCTATGAGGTTTTCTTAGGTTGGCTCACCAACTGTATTTGTTGGTTTGCCATTTTACCCCTAGAATTAATACTGTCTTCTCAATTTTTCCACCTGGACAAATGAAAAGCTGAAACGCTTTAATTTCTTCGCGTGATGGAATGTGAGATCAATCAGGGAGCAAGGTGAAACAAAGAATGTATAGGTTTTGGGAGTATAATGCAAAATTTTTGTAGTTTTAACGGCTTGGAGCGATTTACTTTAAAATAAAAAGTGTGACTGCCTCTATTGATTGTTTTCATTTACGAATCATCTTTTTTCCAGCTAATTTGTCGATTGAGGGGTTCGCGGATCTCCTCTCGGAACGCCCTTCGGGAGTGTATTTTGGACGGGCCGGATTAGCAAATCATGGAATTTATAAGATGGTTATGAGCCTAGGTTGGAACCCTTACTTCAACAACTCGGAGAAGACAATTGTTAAGCATTTAGCTCTATTTTCCATCTCATTTTCTATTTGTCTCATCTTTTAGTAAAATGCCATTTTCTTATTCGGGAGAAATGATATTCAGGAGCCATGGCTGCTTCATGAGTTTAACGAGGACTTCTATGGTGAGGAATTGCGTCTCGTTATTGTTGGCTATATGAGGCCGAAGGTATGTCAACACAATTAAGATTTCGTCTTGTTTTACATTAAGCTTAAGACCATGTTTGGTAGAATTAGCTGATAAGCTAGCTTATAACTTGTGAGTGATTTTCGATTTCATAGCTTATAGCTGAAAAACTAGCTCATATGATAAAAGAGTTCGCTAAAATTAGCTTGATAAGTTAGTTGAAATAAAAATTTTAATGAACTTATTTGAAAAGCTACCCAAAGAAGCTTATGAGATACGCTCGAGCTTTTTAAAAAAGCTCATCGTATCAAACGAAACTTATTTGAATACATCAAGCTTATAAGCTAATCAAATAAGCTATAAGCTAGTTTATTTGGTTACCAAACGTAGTCTAAAGGTGTGACGAGAAATGCATAGCTTCACAAGTATTCACAAGCTTATAATCTAATCAAATAATCTATAATCTAGTTTATTTGGTTACCAAATGTAGCCTAAAGGTGTGATGAGAAATGCATAGCCTCACAAGTATTCACTTTCGCCTTTTAATCTCAAATCAAGCTATATTTCAAATCTTTTCTTATATTCATAAATATCTCTTGTTTCTATTCAGTAACTCGCGAAATATGAGATTGTCATTTTACAGGCCAACTTTACATCACTCGAGAGCCTAATAGCAAAGATCCACGAAGACAGGAAAACTGCAGAGAATGCTCTTGAAATGCCCCTGTATTTGAAGCACAGGGATGATCCTTATTTAACTATTTTCTTGCAACACAACAACTAGCTGAAGTGTTTATATCTGTCGAATAAATTTAGAGGTGTAATGTGGCTCGATTCATTCGAATGGCCGTGGGATATAATATGATTATGAGCATTCTTATTGTAATAGCCCATTTTTATCTAATGTAAATTACGTTCTTAGCTTCGTAATGTTCATATTATTCTCGGAATCCAAAGTATAAGTCAATTTATGTTCAATCGCTCGATAAAAATATTATCGAATCAAATCGTACTTAATCGAGCGGAAAATATGCTAATCTCGCGCTAATCGTGCGTGATCATACGCATAATCGTACTTAATGGTTCCTTAAGTACCTCAATTATGTTCATTTTAAGCCTAAGTAATCATTCTACTATCATATGTCCTTAAACATTGCTAATGGCACGGCTAGGGTGCTTAATTTTCTTCTAATCGCCTTAATCT
>BKCP01010514.1:2910195-2934137 GCA_008636005.1 Striga asiatica | reverse complement strand
TTTATCTGATTGGATGTAATGTATATTTTGGTACGTCTTTTATTTGTGAATTATTTATTATTTATTTAAGAATTTCAAATATATTTTTTATTTTCAAAAAAAAAAAAATAAATGTAACAACAATAATAACATCTAATTACATTATACGGTCAATACATTATATGGTCAACTGTCATTAATCAAAAGTTTAAAATGATTTTTATAATTTTGAAGTGATGAGTATTAATTTATTTAATAATTAAATGAAAGATTAAATACATCAAAATGTAACGATTTTTGGAGGGAAAATTATTAAATTGCCACATAGGTAAAATTAAATAGGTTTTATTAAATGTTATTAGCTAGTAATTATATATATATATATAGATTAACGGGATATATATCTATATCTAATTATATATATATATATATATAAATAGATATATAAAGAGGTTCTTAGAAAAATATATTAATTGAAAGTTTGACCAAATAAATATAATGTTTGACTTACTATTAATGGAAAGTTCATAAAAATACATGTGAATCTTTAGTACAAAATTTGAATCCTATTTTTTTGGTAACTAATTTAGAGATTTTTATGGCAAAATTTGAATTTCATTTTTTTCGTATCATATTTTATTTTTTTACTAAAATTTAAATCATATATTTTTTGGTAACAAATTTGAAGATTCTTATGCAAAAAATGTCACTTATTTATGAAAACAATTCTAAATACAAATTAACTTAAAAACCGTACAAATTGGATACAAATTTTGGAAACAAATAGTTGTATAATTCTTAACCAATTCTTCCAATCTTATTTAATAATTTTTTCTTTAAAAACAAAAAAGTGTGTAAATTGGATAAAACCACGTGCAATTTTTATTTTAGAATAAAACTGATATTTGGACGGGATGTACATTCAAAATTATGTCCACATTTTTTAGTAACAAAAGCGGTTCATCTTTGACATTTAAAAATTAAAAAAATCTTAAAATATCCTTAAATTTTAACTTATTTGATATCAAGATTTGTTAGGTCTTTTTAAAATTAATTATGATTTAAAAGAACAACACATTATACAAAATTTCACTCTAAAAATCTCACATTCACACTTAAGATTTTATAGTATTCCTCTAAAATTTGACCATCTTAAAAGTCTCAAATCTTAAAAAATCTCAAAGTGGCACTCAAAATCCTAAACGAATAATGTTATTTACCTATATCTTCAATTTATAATTATTATTTAATATTATTTATCCGTGCATCGCACGGGTCACATACTATTATTGATAATAATCCGCATATACTGGTCAATATCAAGCAAGTCAGTCAGCAAATCATTCACTTTAAAAACATGTGGAATTGTGAGATTTATTGATGGAGAAAAGATTGCATGATTCATGTGGAATTTTCGGGGACGATAATCTTTATAAGGGAAGTATTATTTTCGGGGACGATAATCTTTTCAAAGTATTATTTTTTGTCCAAAAAAAAAAAATTTAATAAGTTTAAAGATATATAATTGATTACTATTTTGATTGGTAATATGTGTATAATACAATTAAAAAATAATATTTAAATTCACTTTTAAATTTCAGAACTTTATAAAATATTTTGATTATCAATCAAATTTAAATTATATATTTTCAAAGTTAACTTTTCAAAATATTAAGCTCTAATATTAAGTCCTAGGCCATTAATACTAACCTTCTAACCTTAAGTGATTAAGTTCTAATTAGAGTCTCAACCTTTAATCTAGATAGAAAAGCAATTAATCTCTACAATCACTTAGGCAAGCAATAAAAACATAGCAGCCAAACTTTCCATCCTCCATCAAGCAACACCCAAAATTACTTTGATAAGCATCATAAGTAAAAACGAGAGAAAATCCAAAGTATTGAGGTTTAGAATTAAATACCCAACCTTCTATTGCGTGCTAGACGAGATTCGGATTCAAAAGTTCAAAAATTGAACAAAAACGAAAATGCCGGAAAATGATGTCATAGACCTCCAAGAAAGAAAATAGAGAAAAAACTAAAAAGAAAAAAACAATTCCTAAAGAGGAAAAGTGAAAAATGAAGTCTAGATATTCAAAATACAAAGGACAAAATGTATTTATAGTGCTACACAAAAGGCACACACTTCTCACAGACACAATAAATGATCCTGCAGTTCGCTGGTCTCGAAAATCACTTCGCAGCGAATTTGTACGTGAAAAACAGCTTGCACGGGCACTCGCAGGTTGCCAAACTGAAGTCGCTACAAGTGCCGGAAGTTTATGTGGAGCGCGCCTGTTTGCGGTCGCCAATCGTGTCTCGCGGCGAGTGTCGGGCGTGGGGTGCCGCGCGCGCGTCGCTTCGCAGGTCGCCAATGCTCGTTCGCAGCGAGTGCGCGCTGCTCCTCGCGCGGTGCCGTCTCGCGGCTTGCGAATCTACTCTCGCAGCGAGTGGCGCCTGGATGACTTCCTCGTGCGCGCGTCTCGCAGGGCGCCAAAGTGAGTTCGCATCGAGTGCCCGGGGCGTGGCTGGGGCGCGTCGCGGGTCGCGAACTCCGTCTCGCAGCGAGTGCCGGGAGTGTGGCTGAGGCACGTCTCGGGCATTCTCGCAGGTCGCGAGCGGAACTTCGCGGCGAGTGCTGGGGNAAAAAAAAAAAAAAAAAAAACCGAACACTTGATGCTGAATGAAGCCAAAATGCTGTGCATGCAAATGAAAATAATAGTATGTTTTGCATCAATGGGTATGTTTTGCACTTATCAACAAAACTTTGCCCAAGCGCAACCGTATAATTAAATGTGTTCCATCAAGTCGAGAAATCAACTTTTGAGTTATTTTATTTTTATTTTACTTCAGTGTTTAGGTTGTTCGCTATAACTAATGTTATAGGATATATTTTCAAGTTCTAATTTTATTGGTATTTAGATTTGGTAATTTGTTTGTGGTTTGCTTCTCTTTTCTTAGCTTTTTAGAGTTGATAACTCGATATTAAATGTTTTAATTTTCTTTTATATATTTTTAACCATTTCATTCATAGTGTTTCTATTTTCACTTTTCAGAAATGTTTAAATATATTCTTTTTTTATAAACTTTAAGTCACCAATTTAGGAGAATTTGTATTTGTATTTTATGTCTAGTAACTTGTGGCCCTTGCTAAACATGACACTATTTTTTATTTTGCCAAAAGAGGATAATAATTTGAAAACCCATACAATTGTTGCCAATCAATGATGAGTTGGCAGGATTGCATTGGATTTTGTTAATGAAACCGATCTCGCTTATTATGTTGACCGCCAATGTGCCCTTTTTACGGCGTTAAATTTGCATTTCATCCAACTGTCTCAGAGCATCTCCAATGGTCATTCTATTTCTCTATTTTGTTGTCACATGTCACAAATAATCTTATGTGGCTTGAAAAAAATTTCAGAAGGCTTTCTAAATGTAGAAGCCTTTCTAGACAACTTTCATTGTATATTAGCATATTTATTTAATTTATCTATCTTTTGCAACCAATTAAAATTTTACACATCACAAATGATATCACAATTAACATCAACTATTGGAGACATAATTTTTTAGTTTTCATTCTCCATGCCATACAACACAAAATGGATCATTTTCCATTGGAGATGCTCTCAGTAACTATTTGATAGTGGCAAAATATAACTCCCGCCTTTTTATTGTGGCAAAATAAGATAACAATTAAAAAGAAAAAACAAAAAAAAAAAAACTAACAAGTTATAACAATTGGGTTCAGAATTGTCAAACCTTGGCGGAATTCCACCGAAACTCAAAACTTTTGCAGGCTAAGTCACCATAATGTTTATCATTTTCTATTTGTTTGGCACTGATTTCATGTTTATATGGATATTTGGAAATCACTAGCATATATGGATATTTGGAAATCACTAACATTCAGTTACTATTTGTTTGGCACTGATTTCATGTTTATATGGATATTTGGAAATCACTAGCATAGATTAAAACAAATTTTAAAAGACAATTGTAAATAGAAACTCATATTCTTAAATGGTCAAATACAACAACATGCATATTCTATCAACTAGTAACGCGGTTCTGTAGGTTGATCCGGCAATGGCGGGCGAAAATACGAGGCCACGACCCGCGAATCGAGAAGTTCGACCATTTCTCGCTTGCTCACACACCGGGGCACCTTGAACTGCCTGAGCGATGCACCTCGTGACACGGCCCACTCCATTACCTCTTCAAACGTCCCATCTTTCACAATCCTAATCTCCAACGGCCCAATCGAGCTATCCCTCAACTTACGGTACACCCAATTGAACGATTCCTCCATCGCCACACAACACTCTTCCCACACGGCCTGCGGTTGATCACTTGACTCACTCTCGTTTAATAGCTCCCAATACACGACATAATGTGCCGGGACAGTTGTGGGGTCCACACGACTCGTGTAGTCGAGCACCCTAATCCCGTGCGGAAGGAGAAGTCGGGCCGCCTTCTCCACCGCCTCTTGGAGCTCCGTCTCCTTGGTGTTCTCCCAATCGATGTTCAACACCACGTCTTTCCGTCTCACGAACCAGAACTTCGGGGCCGAGTTGTGGAAACCCGAAGCCCGCACAATGTCCCCGAGTCGGTATCGATAGAGCCCGGCAAGCGTAGTGGCCACCACCTCGTACTCCTTGCCGACCTCAACGTTGACCAAGTCAACAGGATCCGAGCGGTCGTCGGCCGACAAGAACTCAAAATAGGCCATGAATGGCATGAAGGTGTAAGAGACCTCGGACGGGCGACATGTGGGGTCGAGGTTTATCCCGAGAAAGCATTCGGATGATGCGTAACCCATGGATACTATTGGAAGTCCTCCGCCATAGTATTCAAGGGTCGGGATGTATTGGGCCATTGGGCCCGTGACGATTGTGTTGAGATATTTTGCGTTGGGCCAGATTCGGGGGATTATCCCGGCCCAATCCTTGTTGGCACACTCGCAGGCAATGGAGTCTGCCAGTGCAGGGTCGGGCCATGCGATCCGTGACATGCAATCGCGGATCGCCGGATCGGTCACCTTCAGGTCGAGCGACCCGGTTCGTATGTCATGGGTCAGTTGTTGCCAGTTGTGCTCGAGAAACTTGATTGCGCGGACGAGTCCGTATGCAAAGAGATTACCGACCCAGAGAACTTGTTCGTGTGCGTAGAGGCTGCACAACATTTGCGCATACATGCTCTGGAGCGAATCAGAGCAGACAACGACTTCAGTTGGGCTCGTGAAAGCATTTTCGATTCGTTTCTTGTGTTCTTCGCTCTTGTGGATGTAAGTGAGCGCCGTTTGTACAGTGATTCCGCCTTGAGTTTTCGACTCGGCTCTCGTGAACATGAAGTTGAGCCCTTTGCCTTTGTCCAGCCCTTCGAAATGCCTAGTTATTTCGATTTTCATGTAAATTTTTCCAAAGATTAAATATTTAATACAAATTCATGAAGTGGAACCATCACAAAAATGCATACTTATATGCGAAATGTTATACATTTATTAATATTGTTTGAAGAAGTCTGGGCGCCAAATTCTTACTTTTAGAACACTTTCATTTTCCAGAAAAAGTTCTATCACATTGGACGTCATAAAAAATGGTTTACTATTTTGTCACTTTAATCAAAACTCGTACAATGACCAACATAGTCAGATCTCTTTTAGTACACTATGTTGGTCATTGTAGGAGTTTGATTAAAGTGACAATATAGTGGACCATTTTTTATGTCACCTAATATGATGTATCTTTTTCAAAAAACGGCCAATACTAAAAATGAAATTTTGCCAAGTGGCCCAACCGCCATGCAACATCCTTAGTGATTATGACGTGCGTCACTACAAAAAAAAAAATGTCATATTCCAACGAAAAATCCCACAGAAATATATTCCAATAGAAATTCCAACAGATATTCCAATAGTATAGCTTCCGTTGGAATGTTTCTAATGAAAATTCCAACAGAATTATTCTGTTGGAATGAGTTTTCGATTGAAATTTCGATGAAATTTTATCATTCCAACGCCCATTATTCCAATGATTTTTTACCATAGGAATTTCTGTTAAATTTCTTTTTCACCCATATTTCAACCGTTGAAAAATGTACTCTTGGAATTGTCAAAATCACTACAAGAAAAATGATAAAATTCCAACAGAAATATATTCCAATAGAATTCTAACGGCAATTCCAATGGATATATCAATGTTATTATTTCCGTTGGAATTATTCCAATGGAAATTCGTACAAAAATATTCTGTTGGAATGAATTTTTCATTGGAATTTCCGTTGGATTTTGACGATTCCAACGGTAGATTTTCCAACAGTGGTGGAAATAAAAATTCCAACGGAAATTCCTACGGTAAAAAACCGTTGGAAATATAGCCGTTGAAATCATCAAATTCCATCTAAAATTCCATTGAAAAATACATTCCAACGGAATATGTTCGTTGGAATTATACCATTGGAATATCTGTTGGAATTTTCATTGGAATATATTACCATAGAATTTTCCATTGGAATATAACAATTTTTTTATAGTGAATGCAACGGAAATTCGAATGGAAAATCCATTCCAACGGACTATTTTTGTTGGAATCCATTAGAAAATTCTAACGGAAATAATAGCATTGGAATATCTATTGGAACTGCCGTTGGAATTCCATTGGAATATATTTCTGTTGAATTTTTTCCATTGAAATTTCATCAGATTTTTGTAGTGCGTGCGTCTTAAGATGTATATAAAAATATGTACTCACTGGTTAAGAACAGATTCAGTAAGCCCGATAGTAAGTGAACCACGATTTAACATATCCTTGTTAGATGGAATAAGCTTTGGGTCACCACTAGTAGTCCCAGAGCTGTTCAAATACAAGAAAATTAATTTAAAAAATGTATAATTTAGTCTGATGTATAATTTTCAGGTGTCCTTGCAAGTTCCAACCTTTTAAAAAGGGAATCTAAAATTAAAGGAGCATGAATTTTAATTAACAGAGAGTGACCTGATGAGAAATGTGGAGGTGGGTTGAGCACACAAAATGGGAGAACGATCACCGTCGGCTATTCTTTTAATCAACGGCTGGAGATCTTTATAGGTCGTCATCGGTATCTTTGATTTGAATGCCTCGCGATCGGTGGATCCATTGAGGCCGAAGCCCGTGAGATATTCGGTGCCGGCATTTTGGGCCAGGATTTGGGCCAACACTTGCTCTTGAACCTCGTCGGCCTTTTGGGTCACCTCCTCGATGAGTTGAAGGCCCGTTAATGACGACCAGAAAGGCGAGGTAGCCGACATTATTTGGTGCTTAAGTTTTTTGAAATGGAATTGGAGAGGGTTTGAAGAGAATGTGGAGAAGGCACTTGCAACACAAAAAGCACATCGTCATTTCAGTATATATCGTCTCATTTAATCATTATATTATCTCAAGAACATTTGAAAGCAAATACAGGAGGGACTAATGATCCACTTATTCATTAATATAGAAATAAAATAAAATATATTTATATTATAACAAGTCTAGTGGGCCATGTGTGGTATTGTAATATTATTTCGCTCCATAACTGGTTGTTCAACCCTTACAAATGCCAGGGTCCCACGATTTTTATCAAATAAATGGTTGCCTTCATTGATATTAACGAAGCATCATTTTTCTCATCCTCATCACGTCTTCTAGTCACCGAATTTACTCATATCCATATCATCATCCAAGTGAAAATGTCCGTATTTTTAGAAGCCAAAAAATGGCTAGATTTTATGCACACTCCTACACTAAAATAATCACACTCCTACACTAAGACTATCTCCAGTCCTTTACTTTACTCTAGTATAGAGTTTACTCTACTATAGAGTAAAGTTAGTCAAATATCTTCAATCGTTCGTGCTACATTTTACTCTACATATATTCTATTATTTTTTTATTCAATTTTATTTCAAATATATTTCAATATATATGCATATTTAATCTTATATATATTTTTGTTACCCGAAAAATAAAAATATGTTGATGTGTGACCGCGCGTCGCAACACGGAAAATTTAAATTTATAATTTTCCTCAACTAACCTCTACTAACTAGTAGTAGTGGCGAGTAAGGGTCGATCCCACGAGGAGTATAAATTAAATTGTGACAATCTCGTATTAATTGAATTAAACTAGGAAAACAATAAAAGATGAGGGGGATTGGTTTTATAAAAATAAACATAAAAATAAGAAAATAAAATAAAAATCAAATAAAATAAGAGAAAAATCCAGATTTCGGTTCAGTTATCACCCAATCTAAATCTACCGTTAATTAATTTCGACGCTTTCTCTAGATTGCTAATGAATTACCAACCCTAGCTAACAACAAGCTCTGTTAACCGAATTTTTCCTTACCGAATATTTAATCGAAATAGGCTCTTCGACTAAACCTAACTAGTGGACAACTTAGAATATCTCTAAATTTAATACACTAGCAGCATTAATTTCGAGGAAAATAGGTCAGTCTAAGCAATGGACGCAAAAGCTCGGACCATTTAACCTATGTTCATGCTACCGTAGAGATGCACGACTCCTAGTTTACTACTAACGAACGAGACAATAACAATTACGGATTAAAGCCTCGAATTTAGCAATTAAACTATGAATATTCAAACTAGTTGGCCAAACTAAATCAAACACCATAATTCATAAACAATAAACACAAATAGCATAAATCAACTCATCAACAAAATAAATACGGTGTCTCGATTAATCAATGATAAGAAATAGATCATTCAATTCATAGACAAATCGAAATTAGGGTTCAAACATCCCCTTAAACTAGATAAAAACTAGCCTAACATAATAATAAAATAAATACTAGATAAAAGAGAGAATAAAATTCTCCCTCGTGTCCGAGTGCGGCTTCCCTCCGCCAGTGGTGTAGCTTCTTCTCTTCCGCCTGTGCGTGCGTGCGTCTATCCGCTATTCTTTTTTCCCCTCAGCTTCTCTCAGCCTTTTTACGTTTTCGCAAATAAATCCCCTCTCAAAAATAATTTCTCCCCGCGTGTGTACTCCCAGCCAAAATAAGTCTACCACTTTAATTAGTGGTTGCTTCAAATTAGGATTCTTTTCCAAATAAAAGTCCACCAACCACGTATAATTTGAATAGGAATGATTCATGTGGCTTCCAATTTAATCTCTCAGCCGAAATAATATTGAACCCCCAACATTCACATTAGTCCTTTCATTTTTAATTGACTTGGGCCTTCATTGGTCTGTCCTTCGGCACCTCGATAATTGACCGCGTAAACTTTCGTCCAATTGTGTCGTCCATGAAAACACTCTAATATTATGAAAATAAACATAAAAATATCAATGTATATGAATCTATCCAAAAAAATAAATAAGTCAAAAAATATAAACGTGCGACTAAATTTAGTGTATAAAAATACACTATTAAATATATAAAATTGACACATTTTCCGACCTATCAATGTGTGTTATAACTTTTGATTTTAATGAAATCTACTTATTTTATTGTGGTAAATTTTTATTCAAATGGTACTATTAAAATTTACAAAATAAATTTAAAAATACATCTATTATTATTTACATGTATATTATTAATAAACTAGACATGTTTTTATACATATATAATTATTTGCATGTATATGATTAATAAAAATATATATAAATACAATAATAATTTTACCAACATTAATATATTTCTAAAACCTTAATCATGTGCAATTAGTGAAAAAATTAAATTAGAAATACATTTTAATTTATTTTTTTTATAAAAATTGTATTTATGATGTTTGTTCAAAATCTACTTACAATTCTATATAATTCAATAATATGTGATATCCAATTTAAATGGTAACAATATTAATAAAATAAACATAAAATATTAAAAGAAAAAGAAAGAAAGATAATGTAGCGTTGGATGAATAGTTTATCTCTGTATTCAGTGCAACACTGTTTACAGCACTGGAGTAGCGATGACATCTGGCGCAGGATTGGAGATAATTTGTAGAGATTTGCGCTGAAGAAAAGTAGGGTTGGAGAAACTCTAAAAGGCGAAAAGACGCCAAATTAGTCGTCAACTTGCACGTTGCACCTCCATCATATGTGTAACCCTCACATCTTGTCACTCATCTAGTGAAAACATGTAAATTTATAACAAAGTCATGCATATCCTTTCTAACTAGTAACGTTGTTTTGTAGGTCGATCCGACAATGGTGGAAAAAAATGCGAGCACACGACCAATGTATTTATTGTAAGATATATGTCAATATACTATTTATGAACAAGTGTAAATGGCTCCATAAATTGTGTCATCCGATGACTCCATAGCAAACTTAATATTTAGATATAAATATATGGAGCCCACAAATAAGGTGAAATTTGCCCTGAAATTTGCTTAAACGAAGTGAGGAAACATAAACAAAGGTTACATTTATTATAATTGCAGTTATAATAAATGTAATTGGCACACAAAGGTTGACTTGGAGCCATTCCAAAAGGGCAAAAAAGAAATACAATAGGGAGATAAGTATGTGGCATCATGTGTTTTCGGAGGATGAACAACCATAATAATTTGACTAGAAATAATTTAAGGAACTTCGATCCACACGCTGTGCATGCAAATGAAAAAAATAGTATGTTTTTGTAGAGCTTAGCGATCTGCCATTTCTAATTTCAGAGGGCTATTTTTGGGAATTTCCAAAATGTATTTCTTTACTCAAAAAAGAGACGATACAAAGTGGCTGGGATTAAAAACCCCTAGCTCGCGTTCAACAAGGTGAGGACACAAACGTCCTTTCACAGTAAAATGCTAAACATCATAAAGAAGAGAAAAACACGCATACTTGAAGCTAAACACACTTAACCCTAAAACACTTAAAACATAAAATGTAACAGTAAATCCATGCACTTCACATCCAACACGTCTCGATGATAGGCTAAGTTCAACACCCCCCCCTCCCCCCTCAAGTGGGAATGGGGGAGTAAGCTCGCATTCCCAACTTGCCCAAGAAATAGTGAAACTCACGACCTCCAAGAGATTTGGTGAAAGTATCCGCAGGTTGTGCAGAGGAAGTGATATGGTGAGGAGCAATAAAACCAGCCTTGAACATATCTCGCACAACATGACAGTCGATGTCTAAATGCTTAGTGCGCTCGTGGAAGACCGGGTTTACTGTGATGTGGAGGGCTGCTTTGTTGTCACACCAGAGAGGGATTGGGAGAGAAAGGGGCAAACCAAAATCAGCAGCTAAGTAAGAAAGCCATTTGAGCTCACAAACCGTGGTTGCCATAGATCGGTATTCCGCTTCAGCCGAGGACCGAGAAACCGTTTTCTGCTTCTTTGTCTTCCAAGAAATCAGTGTCTGGCCAAGGAAGATGCAATATCCAGTAAGAGACCTTCGAGTAAGGGTGCAGCTGCCCCAATCTGCATCACAGAAGGCCTCAAGCTGTGAAGTGGGTTGGGCTGCATAGAAAAGGCCCAGTGATGGACAGCCCTTGAGATATCTCACCAGATGAAGTGCTGAAGCCCAATGAGCTTTGGTAGGAGAGTGGACAAACTGACTAAGTTGTTGGATGGCAAAAGAGATATCAGGCCTCGAGAGATTTAAGTACAACAGTCTCCCAACAAGCCTTCTATAGGCACCCTCATCTGCCAAAGAATCTGTGGTTTGAGAAGAGAGATTGATGCCCTGTGGAAGAGGAGTAACCACTGGCTTGGAATTAGACAGTCCCAGGTCCTCAACAATATCTTGAATATATTTCTTATGGCTAAGAAAAAGGCCATGCCCGGTTTTTATCAACTCTAATCCTAAAAAGAATTTTGCAATCCCAAGGTCCTTAATGGTAAACAAGTGATCCAAGTAAGACTTCAAACTAGCAATATCCTCAGCATGAGTTCCAGTGATCATAACATCATCAACATAGATCAATAAAGCCAAAAATTTTCCAGACCCTTGCTTAATAAACAAACAGTGATCATGAACTGACTGAATGAAGCCATAAGCAATGAGTTTATCAGAGAACTCTATATTCCACTGTCTAGAAGCTTGTTTAAGCCCATACAAACTTCTTTGTAACAGACAAACCTGATTACTCTTGGCTTTGGTGTACCCTTTGGGAGGCAGCATGTATACCTCCTCGTCCAAATATCCATGTAAGAAGGCATTATTAATGTCTATATGATGAACATCCCACTGCCTCTGAGTGGCTAAAGCAAGCAGAAACCGTACTGAAACCAGCTTAGCTACTGGTGAAAAACTTTCAAAAAAATCTACTCCTTCCTTTTGCAAGTATCCCTTAGCAACCAATCTGGCTTTGTATTTATCTATGGTGCCATATGGGTTTCTCTTGATTTTGTAGACCCATTTGGATCCTATAGCTTTCTTTCCTGGTGGCAGAGATGTCAAAGTCCAAGTGTTATTCAACTCCAAAGCTTCAAGTTCCTTTGTCATGGCAGTAACCCATTTTTCCTGTTTGGCAGCTTGCTCATAAAAGAATGGCTCACTTTCTGTCCTTGCTACCTCAGTCATAAAAGAGTGACTCTCCTTAATGGATGTGTCATCAACTATCACTAAATCTGTCACATAATCAGATAACCAAGCTGGTGGCTGCCTTGTCCTTGGAATTCTACCTGTTTGGGGTACAGGTTCTGGCTGAAGTGGTTCAAGAGGATCAACAGATTCATTGTCTTCAATTTTTGACCAAAAGTCATGCATAACTGGCAAGGGAGCAGATTGATCAACATCCACTTGATTATGAAAAGGAAACTCAGTTTCATGAAATATAACATCTCGAGAGATGAAAACCTCATTTTTATCAAGATCAAGTACCCTGAAGCCTTTAACACCATTCACATAACCCAAGAAAACACAAGGTGAAGCCCTAGAATCAAACTTCCTTCTGTGAGGTAAGTTCCTCTTTGCATAGCATAAGCTCCCAAATACCTTAAATCTGTCATAACTAGGGCTTTCTCCATGCAACAACTCATAAGGTGTTTTCCAATTTAAGACCTCAGTGGGTAAAGAATTGATTATGTGTACTGCTGCCAACAATGTGTAAGGCCACAAATCTCTCCTCAATTTTGATTGGAAATAAAGGGATCTTGCAACTTCAAGTATGCTTCTGTGCCTTCTTTCTACCACCCCATTTTGTTGGGGTGAGTAAGAACAAGATCTTTGGTGGATGATTCCATTTTCCTGCAGTAAGCTGTGCATGTCTTTGTTCACAAATTCTGAGCCATTATCTGTTCTCATTTGCTTGACTGATTTTCCAAATTGCACTTAAGTCATTTTAAAGAAGAATTTGATGTGACTGTATGCTTCTGCTTTGCTTTTCATCAAAAAAATCCATGTAGCCCTGGTGAAGTCATCTACTATAGTAAGCATGTAACAGGTATTGGTAATGGATGGTTCACTGTATGGCCCCCAAACATCCACATGGATTAAATCAAACTTATCAATACTTTTAATGCAACTTGAAGAAAAAGATAGTCTGCACTGTTTTGCTCTATGACAAGTATCACACACACCCAATTCTTGTTCATTACAGCTCTTTTGTAAGAAATTGATATGTTTCAAACAAGATAAAGAACTATGGCCTAGCCTTTTATGCCATTGTTGAAGTTCTTGTTTATTTGCTGTTCCCTTTTCAATCACACTAAGACTGCAGTGCTGCTTATCCATCACATATAATCCCCCAAATGCCTTTCCAAAAGAAGCAATAATCTGTCCCTTAGGGTCCTGCAATTGGCATTCCCTATTAGTGAATATACAACTCATATCCTTGTCTGCGATGAGCTGGCCCACAGATAGGAGATTGAACTTAAAAGCAGGAACCAACAACACATTTCTGAGCACTATATTCCCTAATAATTCCACTTCACCAATCTGATGCACATTAAATTTTGAACCATCAGGTAGGTTCACAATAATAGGATTTACAAGAGAACATAATCTTTTCATCATGTCAGCACAAGAACAAATGTGCCTTGAAGCACCTGTGTCTATAATCCAGCTCTCCTTATTCAGTTCACTTAATAGAGATAAGGTAATGTCTTGTTTGTGAATACCTGAATAATCCACATAATGAGAAAAGGAGTGAGTTTCTGTTTCCTGCTGCTTTGAAAAGTACTTTGCAATTTCTCTTACAAGGAGTTCATGTTTTGTTGAGTTGTATCTCCTTCTTGAGACTTGCACTCCACATCACTCTTGTCAGTTTCAGATCCTTCCACCATGTTAGCTGCAGAGCTAAGCTTTTGTTGTTTCAAATCTTTGTACCAGTCTGGATAGCCATGTATTTTGAAGCAGCTTTGCAAGTCATGGCCATTATAGCCGCAGTGAGTACAGAACAATTTAGACTTGTCTTCCTTAGATAGCCTATAGGCTCCTCTGCCTCTTCCAAAACCTCCAAAGCCTTGACCAAATGATTCCTTTCTTGTTCCCCTTCCATAGAGATTTGGTCTATTTCCACCTCTGCCAATTGTTAGAGTAGGATACCCGGCGTTCCAATCTAGTTGGACGTATTCTACTTGTAAATACAAATCTATTGGAATTATATTATTAATAAGGCATTTCTTTATCTTAAGAGAAAGCATTTATCTTATAATTGCACTTAAGATAAAATCCCTAGATCACTTATGGTTATAAGGTATGGTTGCGCATAGAGATGGTGATCATGGAACATACCTTGAAAGCCGTGATCTTAAATACAGTTCCAAGTCGATGGATGTTTCGAGATGGGATATCGAATAATCCATAAAAGACTTGCACATAGTTTGTATGCTTGTTGGACAAGAATGTTGCATTCCATCAACATTAGCGTAAGACGTAAGTACATTTATGTGGGTGCTTGTTAGAGAACAAGTTCACTGAACATGACCGTATGAAAATTCTTAATGAAGAATTTATTCAGTCGAATAAGAATTTTCATGTTACAATAGTACATGACTAATCCTAAGACTTGAGGCACAATGGTAACTTTGTGCATATTACATTCTACTTTGATTTATCCTTTTGGTAGCTAGCACTATCGTATAAAGGGATATTTTGGGTATTATGTTAATATGTATGGAAGTTTGTTAGTGGCCAATAAAGGATTCGACACTTATGAAGATAAGTGAATTTCCTATGTGTTTCATAGTTATTAATCCAAAGTCCTTGGCCAAGGCAGAGATGAATAGTGATTCATAACCGGGTTAATAAACATGAAATAGAATCATAGTTATTAAGTCAATTTGGGTTTCGACAAAATCATACCCAAGACTTAATCGGGAAATTAGATGTCGAAAGGATTTTACATGTATGGACTTGTAATTGAAATAGGTTTACTCGCTATTCACTTAATACTAGATTCATACTGCTTGCTAGATGTTACTATGATATGTGGGTTCTAGAATTAAAGGGTTAATTCAAGAATAAGAGTTAATATGATTAACTCAAATTACAAAGTGTTGTAAACCCACTACTAGTATTAAGGTGAACCTAAAAGGTCACACCTATTATGAACAAAGGTGAAAAATGTATTTCTAAAGAGTTAGAATTAATTGACAATATCTAATTTGATTAGATGTCAATTAAAGGAATATATTAATCAATAAGATTGATTAATTACATTTTGGATATTACTTTAGTAATTAAGGTAATTACTAAATTAATAAAGTTGAATTTTAAAATAGGATTTTAAAATTCAAATCCAAAATAATAATAATATGATTATTATAATATGGATGAAATTGGGAAATGAATATAATAATAAAGTCTTAAGAAAGATTCTTAAGATTTATTATTATGTTATCTTTAAATATGATTTAAAGAATAAGATAATAAATATGATTATAATAAAATGGTTGTTGATGGTTGTTTGAACCACTTAACATATCTTATTATTTTCAAAGTCAAAAGTTAGTAAATACTATTTAAATAAAATTTGATTTTATTTAAATATTACTAAATGTTGATTATTTTATGCTAAAATGTTTAGTATAAATAGATGCAAAATGGTTTTGCATTTGCTAATTGATTTTGGCTAAGTTTCTAAAGTGTTAGAAAGAGAAGAAAAGTTCTTCACAAAACAAGAAATTGTTCTTGAGAATTTCCCAAAATAAATCCATATAAATTCCTATACAAGAAAACCGAGTCTTTTCTACTAGCGAAGGAAAGTCGTCGGAACCGGGCTTCATAGGGTGGATACGTTTAGAGGGAAGACACTTGGATTCCTCTAGCGAGTAACATCAAGTCGTTGAAGTTACAACCGGGAACCGATTCCCTCATCCATCATCAATTGTGAAGGAGTTCAAGAAATTCGGTAAATATTTTTACTAGTATTTACCTTATAGTAACAAATCAAAATTTGTATATGATGCATGTTTTAAAGATGAAGATCTGTTAAATCGCTATTAGTATGTACGGGTATAGTATTTATACGATAAATACTTAATTTAAAAATTTTAAATTCCGCTGCGTACAGCCCGTATGGTACTAGCGAACCCAACACCAATACCTTTCACCATCATAGCAGAAGATTCTAATGGATCTAAAGTTATATGATTCACCTTCTACTTCTCTACTTTCAGTATCATCGAATAAGCCTTGTTAACTGTTGGTAAGGGATCTAGCAATAATATCTGATTCTTCATAGGCTCATAAACCTCATTTAGCCCCATTAGAAATTGCATCATCTTAATCTCCATATCATTTTCACTCAATGCTTTTCCAGATCCACAAACACATTCGGGCAGAGACACTATGCAAGCATATTCATCCCAAAGGCATTTGAGCTTAGTATAGTAAGAAGTAACTGAGAGTGTACATTGTGAAAAGTTAGCGATCTCTTTGCGCAATTGATATTTCAAAGGTCCGTTGCTCTCTCCATACCTTTCTGCTATCTCGTCCCAGAGTTCCTTTGAGCTTTTGACAAAAGTGAAAGCCTCGACTATATCCTTTGATATTGTGTTCAACAGCCACGAAATGACCATGTATTCAACCTTCTGATATTGATCGTAATCATCGGTATTTTGTTCTGGTATAGTGACTGTGCCAAGTATGAACCCAAGCTTCGACTTCGCTCCTAATGTGAGCTTGATCGCACGACTCCAATGGAGATAGTTCGTACCTGTGAGCTGAATCGTGACTAAAACCAATCCGGGATGATCCGATCCATGTAGCGATAGTGGATCATTCTCGCGAGAAAAGTTTCTGGTGACTGACTCTCGCCCTTGCATGATTCTGTTACCGGTGTCCGCCATTGAAGAGAATTTCGACCTGCTCTAGATACCATGTAGAGCTTAGCGATCTGCCATTTCTAATTTCAGAGAGCTATTTTTGGGAATTTCCAAAATGTATTTCTTTACTCAAAAAAGAGACGATACAAAGTGGCTGGGATTAAAAACCCCTAGCTCGCGTTCAACAAGGTGAGGACACAAACGTCCTTTCACAGTAAAATGCTAAACATCATAAAGAAGAGAAAAACACGCATACTTGAAGCTAAACACACTTAACCCTAAAACACTTAAAACATAAAATGTAACAGTAAATCCATGCACTTCACATCCAACACGTCTCGATGATAGGCTAAGTTCAACAGTTTTGCATCCATGGGTATTGAATGCAAACGAGGTCTCCTTATTTTGTTTTATCTATACTGTACATCTATGCAATTTTTTGTTTCTATCACAAATTGGCCCATTTTATTTGTTAAAATTATAATTATCACATCTGGAAAAATTAAAGAGTATTGCTCTTTGAAAATACCGTGGTTACAACCTTAGTAATGAGAATACTAACTGCGGTTGCCACCGCACCATTGAGAATACTGCAGTAATTAAAATATGGCGTTACAAATACGGTGATTAGAATATCGCGGTACATAATTTATACAATTACTCTTTTAATATATGAGAATGAGTATTATGTTTGAATTTGCACTTATCAACAAAACTTTGCGCAAGCGCAACCGTATAATTAAATGTGTTCCATCAAGTGGAGAGAAAAATCAACTTTTGAGTTAATTTATTTTTATTTTACTTCAGCGTTTAGGTTTTCGGATAATAAATGTTAGAACAATGCTACAAGTACATAATAAATATACATAGATAACACACTCACATTTTATTTTTGGTAAGACCCACTCCATGTGAGTGTTATGTACACGTCTATGTACATTATGTACCTATAGCATTTTTCTAAATGTTATAGGATATATTTCAAGTTCTAATTTTATAGTTATTTAGATTTTGTAAATTTTTTGTGGTTTACTTCTCTTTTTCAGCTTTTCAGAGTTGATAACTTCATATTAAATGTTTTAATTTTCTTTTACATATTTTTATCCATTTCACTCATAGTGTTTCCATTTTTAGAAATGTTTAAATATATTTTTATTTATAAACTTTAAGTCACCAATTTCAGAGAATTTGTATTTGTACTTTATGTCTAATAACTTGTAGCCCTTGCCAAACATGACACTATTTTTTATTTTGCCAAAGAGGATAATAATTTGAAAAACCATACAATTGTTTCCAATCAATGATGAGTTGGCAGGATTGCATTGGATTTTGCTAATGAAACCGACCTCGTTTATGTTGACCGCCAATGTTCCCTTTTTTACGGCGTTAAATTTGCATTTCGTCCAACTGTCCAAGTAGCTATTTGATAGTGGCAAACTACAACTCCTGCCTTTTTATTGTGGCAAAATAAGATAACAATTAAAAAGAAAAAAAAAAAATAATAAAATAAAAAATAAAATAAAATAAATAAGTTCAGAATTGTCAAACCTTGGCGGAATTCCACCGAAACTCAAAACTTTTGCAAGCTAAGTCAACATAGTGTTTATCATTTTCTATTTGTTTGGCACTGATTTCATGTTTATATTGATATTTGGAAATCACTAACATAGACTAAAACAAATTTTAAAAGACAATTGTAAATAAAATGTCACATTCTTAAAAGGTCAAATATAACAAATTAGTCGTACAAGCACAACTTTTAACAACCAAAATGTGTCCACTCACACTTTATACCTCAACGCGTCGCAACAAGTAATTTAAAACAACATGCATATTCTATCAACTAGTACCGCGGTTCTGTAGGTTGATCTGACAATGGCGGGCGAAAATACGAGGCCACAACCCGCGAGTCGAGAAGTTCGACCATTTCTCGCTGGCTAACACACCGGGGCACCTTGAACTGCCCGAGCGATGCACCTCGTGACACGGCCCACTCCATTACCTCTTCAAACGTCCCATCTTTCACAACCCTAATCTCCAACGGCCCAATCGAGCTATCCCTCAACATACGGTACACCCAATTGAACGATTCCTCCATCGCCACACAACACTCTTCCCACACGGCCCGCGGTTGATCATTCGACTCACGCTCGTTTAATAGCTCCCAATACACGACGTAGTGTGCCGGGACAGTCGTGGGGTCCACGCGGCTCGTGTAGTCGAGCACTCTAATCCCGTGCGGAAGGAGAAGTCGGGCCGCTTTCTCCACCGCCTCTTGGAGCTCCGTTTCCTTAGTGTTCTCCCAATCGATGTTTAGCAACACGTCTTTCCGTCTCACGAACCGGAATTTCGGGGCCGAGTTGTGGAAACCGGAGGCTTGGACGATGTCGCCGAGTTGGTACCGGTAGAGCCCGGAAAACGTAGTGACCACCACCTCGTACTCCTTGCCGACCTCGACGTTGACCAAGTCAACAGGCTCCGAGCGGTCGTCGGCCGGAAAGAACTCGAAATAGGCCATGCATGGCATGAAGGTGTAGGAGACCTCGGATGGGCGACACGTGGGGTCAAGGTTTATCCCGAGAAAGCATTCGGATGATGCGTACGCCATCGACACTATCGGAAGTCCTCCGCCGTAGTATTCGAGGGTCGGGATGTATTGGGCCATTGGGCCCGTGACGATTGTGTTGAGATATTTCGCGTTGGGCCAGATTCGGGGGATGATCCCGGCCCAGTCGTCCCTGGCGCACTCGCGGGCTATGAAGTCCGCCAGGTCAGGGTCGGGTCGTGCGACCCGCGGCATGCAGTCGCGGATCGCAGGGTCGGTCACCTTCGGGTCGAGCGACCCGGTTCGTATGTCGTGGGTCAGTTGTTGCCAGTTGTGCTCGAGAAACTTGATTGCACGGACGAAGCCGTACGCGAAGAGTTTCCCAAGCCAGAAAACTTGTTCGCGCGCGTAGAGGCCGCAGAGCATTTGCGCGTACATGCTTTGAAACGAGTCAGAGCAGATAACGGCTTCGGTTGGGCTCGTGAAAGTATCTTCGTTGTGTTTCTTGAATTCTTCGCTCTTGTAGAGGTAAGTGAGCGCCGTTTGTACGGTGACCCCGCCTTGAGTTTTGGACTCGGCTCTCGTGAACATGAAGTTGAGCCCTTTGCCTTTGTCCAGCCCCTCAAAATGCCTAGTTATTTCGATTTTTATTGTAATTTTTTCAAAAAATTAAATATTTAATACAAATTCATGAAGGGGAAGCATCACAAAAATACATACTTATTTGTGAAATGTCATATTAATGTTGTTTGAATAAATTTGGTCAGCAAAATTTCANAGGTGGCATAATAAAAAATAGTTCATTATGTAGTCAATTTAATCATAACTCGTATAATGACCTACATATTTAGTACACTATATTGATCACTGTACAAGTTTTGATTAAATTCACAACATAATGGACCAATATGTTGGATGTTTTTCGAAAAATGGGCAAACATATTTTACTAAACATGAAATTTTGCCAAATCTGAACTTTTTTATGACACTCAATATGATGGATGTTTTTCTAAAAATGGCAAACATATTGTACTAAAAAATGAAGTTTGGCCCAACCGCCATGCAACATCTTTATTGACTATTTTAAATATGTTTGTGCTTCTTAAGATGGATATAAGATAGGTATAATTATTTTAATTTATATATATAATATGAATGTCAAATTATAGATCATCAAAATATGTCTAATTTTATTTATCATATAAAAAAATAACATGTATAAATATTATTAACTTTTAAAATATATTTACAATTTAAGTTATCCAAATGTTTAGATTTAAAAGTTTTGGGTAATGATTTATATTTATATGGACTATTTCGAATCCTTAGACATTAAAATTTAGAATTACAAAGCGTTGAAAGTTGTCATTGAAAACCTCTACATTTATATATAAGAAGATAATCTATAAGGAACTCTTTATAAAATAATAGGAACAAAATGATGACATTTAGGCTTTCTTAAATTAATAAATTATATTAAAAATGGCTTGTTTATAACTAAATACAAAAAAATGCGGGAAAAAGGGTTATAAAATATTTTTGATATATTTCTAAATAATAAAAAAAACGCAAAATAAAATAACCGACATCATTCTCAATTTCATTTTTAGCATCAAGTCAACGACAAACCGAATGGGAAACTCGTCAACACCCGATTGCTCAAAAATTTATTTAATTTTTAATATAAGTACTTTGTGCAATATGGTTAAAAAAATTATTCAACTATTTTTTGCACTGGTTCATAAAAATTTCTGGATCCGCCGCTAGTACTAAACATGAAATTTTGCCAAATCTGAACTTTTTTTATGACACTCAATATGATGATGTTTTTCCAAGAATGGGCAAACATATTATACTAAAAAATGAAATTTTGCCAAGTCTGGTCCAACCGCCATGCAACATCTTTATTGACTATTTTAAATATGTGCGTGCATCTTAAGATGTATATAAAAATATGTACTCACTGGTTAAGAACAGATTCAGTAAGCCCGATAGTAAGTGAACCACGATTTAACATATCCTTGTTAGATGGAATAAGCTTTGGGTCACCACTAGTAGTCCCAGAGCTGTTCAAATACAAGAAAATTAATTATTAGAAAAAAAAAATTAGTATGATAATAATTTTCAGGTGTCCTTGCAAGTTGCAACCTCTTACAAAAGGAAAATATGTGCAGGAATTTTAATTTATAGAGAGTGACCTGATGAGAAATGTGGAGATGGGTTGAGCACACAAAATGGGAGAACGATCACCGTCGGCTATTCTTTTGATCAACGGCTGGAGATCTTTATAGGTCGTCATTGGTATCTTTGATTTGAATGCCTCCCGATCGGTGGATCCATTGAGGCCGAAGCCTGTGAGATATTCGGTGCTGGCATTTTGGGCCAGGATTTGGGCCAACACTTGCTCTTGAACCTCGTCGGCCTTTTGGGTCACCTCCTCGATGAGTTGAAGGCCCGTTAATGACGACCAGAAAAGCGAGGTGGCCGACATTATTAGGTGCTTAGGTTTCTTGAGATGGAGAGGGTTTCAACTTTGAAGAGAATGTGGAGAAGGTACTTGCAACACAAAAAGCTTTTGGCAATTGACATATATATATATCATAAATTAGGGCAATTGAAAAAAAATCACGATATCCTCCATCTGACTTCATATCTACATCGTCATTTCTGTAAATATTTTTCTATTTAAACATTACATTTAAAAACAAATACAAGTGGGACCAATGATCCACTTACTCATTATTATAGAAATAAAATATGAGTTAATTGCAAATTTGGTCCCGTTAGATTGGGACGTTCGCAATTTTAGTCCCAAGAGGCGCAATTTCAGTCCTTAACTAATTTTTGTTGCGCAATTGGTCCCAAATCTAACTGAACGTTAAGTCACCGTTTGTCATTAGTCACAAATATTGAAACAATTGCAAATATAGTCCCATAAGATTGGTTTTGTTGGAAATTTAGTCCCAAATATTAAAAAAAATAGTTTTATTACTAATTTTTGTTGCAATTTTTATTCCGTGAGTATATAACAATATTTGATAGTAAATATTTAGTTTTAAGACAAAAAATAATAATTGCTATACAATGTTTTCTATATTTAAAATTAATTTTTATTAAATAATAAATATATTTAAAAAATAGTAATTATTTAATTTTATTAGAAATATAGAATTCTAGAGGTTAATAAAATTTATAAATAAAAATAAAAATAAAAATAGAAGTAATAGCAACTACTATTGGTTGAAAGCTCGGCCAAACTTGTTGTTCAATCGATAATTGGTCAACTAAACGGTTTGATTCCTTTAAACGGATTGATTCCAATGAACCGATTAGAATTAGTTGAATGAACTGGTCAATAATATATATATTTAAATAAGTTAATAAATTTTATATTTTTTAATATAACAAAAATATAAGTTTAAATATATTTGATATATATAAATTCAAATATATTTGAATTTATATTATTATGTTTTATGTATTCAAAATATTTTTAATTAAATAATAAATATTTTTAAAAAATAATTATTTAATATTATTATAATTATATTGGATGATAAAAAATAAAAATATAATTTTAGAGGTTAATAAAAATTTAAAACGTAAAATAAAAATAAAAATAAAATCAACTACTATTACTTTTAATTTTTAGAATCGGTCAAATGATTGGATTCATTTGAAAGAACTGGTTTTCAATGAACCAGACAGAATTGGTTGATCAGATTGGTCAATTGTATTTATATATGTGTGTGTGTGTGTGTGTATATATATATTTGATATATAATTTTAAATTCATATTTATATATTTTTATTTTTGATATATTTGATATATAATTTTAAATGGTTGATCGAACTGGTCAATTTTATTATTTGATATATTTTTTAAATTTATATTTATATATATTTTTAATATAACACAAATATAAACTTAAATTCATAGTTGATATATGCCAAAAATATTTTTTATTAAATCATATTTTTTAAATTCATATTTGATATATAACAAAAATATTTATATATGTTTTAATATAAAAAATATAAATTTAAATATATTTTATATATATAAATTCAAATAAAATTAAATTTATATCATTATTAATATATTAAAAATTTTAATTGCAATACAATGTTTTCTATATTTCAAATATTTTTAATTAAATAATAAATATATTTAAAAAATCATCATTTAATTTTATTATGATTATAGTGGTTGAT
>BKCP01010514.1:2852222-2872325 GCA_008636005.1 Striga asiatica | reverse complement strand
ANNTAAAGAATATTATTAAACCTTTATCCATTATATGATTGTTATGTACAAAAAATAATGGAAAGAATTCAGGCTTTAAAATAAAGTTATTTTTTGTTTTTTTACAAATCAAAATCATCCAAATTTTTTTAATTTCAAAAAAATTTGGCAAGTTTGTTAATGAGATAAATCAAGTTATACAAATAATTAATTAGTTAAAATATTATATTAATTATATTTTAAGAACTCCGATTATATAAATGTGGATAAAAAACTATTATACTAATTAGTTTGTTAGGAATGTGATTATATGGAAGTTAAGATATAATGAAAAGTAACAAAAAATCTGTTCGTGGTCTTTTTCTTTAAATCTTTGAATTTAAAAATCTAATAACCAAATTTAGATTATATCACATAGGAAAAAATAAATAATAATGTGTATGAATATATTTAAAAATTTAATTTTGAAATTCAAATAGAGTAAAAAACGGAATAATTCAAATTTGTTTTCAAAAAATTTTTATATTCTGGTAAGTATACCCGTAAGAATAATCTTACTATTTTATTTTCAAAATTTTTTGGCAAATTTGTTAATGAGATAAATTCAGTTAGACAAAAGATTAATTAGTTAAAATATTATATTAATTATATTTTGAAAATTCTGGTTAGATAAATGTAATTATATTAATTACTTTGATAGGAATGTGATTATATGGAAGTTAAGATAAAATGAAATGTACCCAAAAAATCTGCTTGTGATCTTTTTCTTTGAATGTTTGAATTTAAAAATCTAATAACCAAAGTTAGATATATCACGTAAGGGAAAAAATAAATAATAAACATTCATTAAAGAGATAAATCAATAATATTTATCACTTAGATAAGAAATAATAAACATTTACATGTAAGAAAAAATAAATAATAATATATTTAAAAATATAACTTAGAATTTCAAATAAAGTAAAAGGAGGGATAACTCATTTTTAAAAAAAAAAAAGTTTCTAAATGTTTAATATATTCGTAAGTATCTCCGTAAGAATAATCATACCATTTTAATTTCAAAAAAATTGACAAGTTTGTAGGGAGATAATTCCGGTTAGATAAATGATTAGTTAGTTAAGATATTATATTAATTATATCATAAAAAAATCAGTTATATAATGTAGATAAAAAATATAATATTAATTAGTTTGTTAGGAATGTGATTATATGGAAATCAAGATAAAATAAAATTTACCCAAAAATTCTGCTTGTGATATTTTCCTTTAAATATTTGAATTTAAAAATCTAATAACCAAATTTAGAATATATCAAGTAAGGAAGAAAAAAACAATAAACAATTATTAATATATTAAAATATGTAATTTTGAATTTCATATAAAGTAAAAGGTATGATAATTCAAATTTATTTTAAATATTTTCTAGAATAATTAATATTTTAGTAATTATATCCATAAGAATAATCGTATAATTAATTAAATATAATATTATATTAATTATATCTTAAAATACCCAATTAGATAACTTGGATAAATATAAGTGGATATTCTTCGAGTATGTTTGTATACAAAAAAACTCACTCCATACTCAAAATTTAACTAAACTTTAACACAACTCCATTATAATAAATATTATCGATATAATTAAATAATATCAACAAATCATTCTTAAACATCCTATTAATTTTAATTTATTATTCATACACTCGCATAATTTTAACTAACTCTCACTTCAAATATATTCTCTCTCTTATTTTCATCAAATCAATTTTAATTATTTTATGTTAAATATTATTTTAATATAAAATCAAAATCCCACTAAAAACTAACCATACTACTTTTTTAAAAAAATTAACTATAATTACCAAAAATAACTCATTTTGAGTGAAAATATTTGTATACAAACATGGTCTTCATGGTCGGGGACCTCAATTAAATTAGGAAATAAGACTCAGTGTTTAGATAATATGTCGTTATCTTAATTGAATGCTCATAAATACTAACGATATTAAATTTGAGGAATGCTCAATTTTTTTTTAAAAAATAAGACCTCAATTAAATTAGAGGAAATAAGACATTGTAAATCCCTTATAAAATTGTTTGAATTACAAATAATATGATTAAAATACCCGATAGCGGAGATTCTTAAAACCACTTGTATTTGCTATTTTTGATATCGTTATCTTAATTGATGGTATATATAATCGGATTCCTAAAGATTCAATTGTGAAAATACTTGAGCATTCCTCTTTTTTCGGTTCTCCCAAATCAAAAGGAATTGAAATTTATCCGATATGGAAGGAATCTCATCCAAAATAAGGAAAACGTGTATGAAAAAATTTCAAATAAAATTTTAGGAGGGATAAAAGGATTTGAGCAACAAACTGAAAATATTTTTTAAACATTTTTTCTTCTCTCTATTATATAGTAGATTTTTTAATTTGGAGTTTTGGACTATAATGTTATTATTATTAAACTAATTTATCAAATAAAAAAATAAACGATTTGAAAATTAAGGTAATTATAACTTTAATATTTATAAAAACCTTAAAGTATATTAATGTTTTATGATTAAATATAAATAATTAATTAATAAACATTTGATTTTACCAAACACAATTTTACAAACTTCTAGTATAACTCGCCAGTTAAACCGCTAATCACTAGCAGGTAAGCGCTAATTGACAAACAAGCCCATCATAATACTACTTTCTTTTAATAGAGATTGGGAATGAGTTAAATTACAAATCTCTTCTTTATCATAATTTTTTCTTCCAGCCAATAATCAGTTGTACTAGAGTCAATGGACCTGACTTAGGACATCTCTCTGAGGGGATTTTGTTAGATCTACCAAATGCTATATTAGATGTCATATGCAATAATAAATCGGCCGGCCCAATCCAAACCTCATTCAAGATTCAAAAACCGAGAACGTGTCTAAAGTAAACTAACAACCTAACAACTAGAGATTTGAGAAAATTAGAGAAAAATAATTTTGAGTGGGTGAAATATGATGATGTATTTTGCACCTCATAAACTGACTTTCTTTGTAATTCTTGGGGCTTTCCCTTTCATATTTGATCGATAAATGCAATCCTAACAATAGATTAAGCTTAATCAAGTCATCTAAGGATTCTAACTCGACCTAAATCATCATTATAACCTCTTTTTTTCCTTATCAACCTATGTGTTAATAAAATCGAGCTATTACTCAAGAACTTTTATCGGACATTATATTCTTTCTAAATGTTTCTATGAATTTGGTGTCATGACAAAGGGATAATTTTGTTATGGGACACCATTGCCTCTTTAAGAAGAGGAATTTGCATTCGTAGTGTTGAAAATGTGCATAATTTTCCAAGTTAAACGCATGTGGCATGTCACTTGCAAAAGGGTTGTGTGCATTTAATAGTAGTACAATAATGTATACTTCGTTCTGGTATTTAATTTTTAGGAATAAAATCAAGAATGTCGAACTTGTACTGGGTCAATAAATTTGTTTGTTTCTAAATATACATGATCATAAAAATCTTAATGATATTACTCTGCATGCTTACTTTTTTAGCTTTCGTATGTTGGACTTGGTTAGCAGACGGTTCCATTAAGCAAAGGGAGTGAAAAAAAAAATATTTTATTTTAAGAAATTTCCCATTACCAAACTCATGCCAGAAAAAGATAAAATGGTGTAAAAAATTATTTTGACATTTTGAAAATTAATATTTATCTTAGTCTCGTTTGGTAGTTATCGGATTAAATTATAATTAGCTTATATTGAACTTCATTTATAAGGTTGATGTCAAATTTGCTGCATCGCTACTTAGCAGAGAGTTTATTTGATTAAATTTTTTAACCCAAAGCTTTAATTTTAAAAAAGTACAAAAAAGGTAGCACTTGTAGTATGAGATTATTCAAAAGAGAATACACTAAATAGATATAAACTTTCGTTATTTACAAAACGTGCCTTCACAAATCGCCAATAGAATCCGCTAGCTAATGATCAAGTTGCTATAACCAAACAACTATGTATTTTATGAAATAAGCTACTTGAGTTCAAAGCAAGGAGAAGTATTCCTAATTATGATCTTTTCTTCTCCTACTATATATTATAATTTATGTTGTAATTGTTTTTCTTTTCCTTGAATACAACACAAGTTAGTTACAAAAAGAATATTGCTACTCTCTTTCCTTGGTATGCAAGCTTAACTATCTACAAAATTATTGTATTATAAATTGCATATTAATTATTTTTTAAGTTCTCATTTTTTTTTAACTAAATGATAGGAGAACTCAATAACACAAAATAAATGGTACAATATCCAAATACAATAGGGAAACCCCAAATAGCCGAGGACATAAATCAGAGAGAACTACATAACTAACCATGTAGCCTAGAAACCCCAACCATCCACACAAAACAAAAGGCAGCTTAATCAATGATACTCTTTCCATACAAACACCAAACACACACACTACCTACACCAAATAACAAAAAAGAAAACAACACTAACACCTCACCACTGTACTGCTCATAACAAACAGACCTAGCTTCAATATCTGTGTGATCCACTTTTGTGTTCTTTTCCCACATGATCAGCTTCTAACCATTCTCCAACTGCTGCTTGCACTGTGCCAGTCTCTAATCTCCAGATCTTTTCAAACAACCATAGGTTACAAGATTTCCAGAGCCACCATAATATATATGTGGTGAGCTCAATTCTGGTTTCGGCAACCTCAGACCCATCAATACTGCATATCATACCCACCACTCTCCAAAACTCCCATTTTCATTTTTATTTTTCAGCCCCTCCCAACAAACAGGAGCATATTTCCATACTTTTTTAGCCCTATCAACATTTGAAAAATACATGCTCAATTGTTTCTGCTTCCAATCTACAGCCATTGCATATAACATCAATCACAATTCCCTTACCCCTCAAATTCACACTAACAGGCAAAGTCCCAGAAAAGCATTTCCATATAAAATGTTTAATTTTAAGTTCTTACTTAAAAACACAATTTCTATTTTCCTTGCAACATGAATAGGAAAAAGAAAATATTATTACAACAGAGATTCTAGATCGGCTATAAAACCGATATAGAAAGTGGCATAGTGGCATTATTGTAAATAATTTTTTATTATTTCTATCGTTTTTGGCAAAACCGATGTAACGTGTTTGGAGTTATTATTATATATAACTAAATTGATGAGCTTATGAATTTTTGTATACCCAAATATGATAACCGATCTAGTAGTGTCATTAGGACAAAGTTCTGAAAATAAGACCGATCATCGAATAGTACTAAAGCTACTAGTCAATGGTTCATTGGTCTGATCGATAGTTGAACTGGTATTTAATTTATTAATATTTTTATAATAAAAGTTACATAAAACACTTTGTTAATTAAATACTAGTGTGTTGCCCGTGCGATGCACGGGTAAACAATATTAACTAATAATTATAAATTAAAGGGGAGAGTAGACAATATTAACTAATAATTATAAATTAAAGATGTGGATATAATATGTGATATGATTTGTCCTATATCAGTTATAAACAATACAAAATTATCTAGTATAAAAAAAATAAAAAAAATGTATGATTAAAATATTAAAAATACCTAAAATATTATATAACGTATATAAAAATATCTAAATTTTATATATCATTGTTGAAATATGTTAAGTCACCTAAAATTTTCTAAATTAACATTTAAAAATTTTAAAAAAAATATGTAAAAATATTTAAATTTAACATATGTATATGTATTGTGTACATGTAAATGTATATATAGATAGAATGTGTAAAAAAAATATCTAAACAATATGTTTAAAACTATATTAAATATTATGGGCCTAACATATTATCTCACCCTAAATTTGTTGAGAGAACATAAAAATTAGTTTTTTTTAAGTACTTACGTAAAAAAAATCAAAATTGAGAGTTTTAAAGTATAAGAAATTTGTTCATGTGTGATTTTACACCATATTTATTGAGTATCTAGAGCTTAGTTATTGCATTATTGGTGTACAAATCGCATATTTGTGCTTTAATTCCCTATTTGTTGGAAAGGTATTACACGTGCTTGTTTTGTAGATATTTTCACATATTTGTAGAGCTTGTGGCTATTGGAGGCGCATTGTGAGTACCTAGGACCCCCGAGATGATGATGGATTGATGCACGGATGAGAAATATGGAAGAAACGAGTGAAACGGACGAAGGTGGCCGTGTCACGTGCACAGGGACATTCCGAGGCTTGATACCTGACACGACCCGTGACACGGGCTGTGACACGGGCGTGTCTGGTCGTGTCGCGACGCGGGCAGTTTTTAATCCTTTGCCTTTTTCGGTTAGGAAAGGACTTTTGGACCTATAAAAAGACATATTTACCTGATTTTGAACCCTAGAAGGTGATTACGCAAGGAAGGGAGATAGAGAACACACAAGAGAAGCAATTGAGAAGAAGAGAAGATCAACCACAAGCTTACTAGTTTTTCTTTTTCTCTTTTGAACTTATTTTCTCATGTTGATTTTGACTATGTCTATGTATTTGATTTCAATCATGAGTAGCTAAATTTCATTGATTCTAAGACATGGTAGTAGATTAATATGTTGGGATTTTGGATGATTTATCATAGTTGATTGTTTTCTTTTGAACCCTATTCAAATATTTTGTTCTTATTTCATGTTTAGAACTTGATCAATTCTTTTACATGTTTGACAATATTGTTCATAATTCGAGAGATGAGTTCAATATTAGGTCTTTAATATTTGACACAATTTACTTGCTTGAATCGAGAGATTAGTAGGTCGTTGTGAGGATATTAGATCTTTTGTTCTAATTGGAGTTGAATTGCATGTGTTGAGTGGAGACGCTAATATATGTGATTTAATCTACGGTTTTATCGATCTCGAGAGGGACGATAGGCTAAAATTGCGATCATCTTATAGGGTAGATAAAGAAAATAGTTAGTTGTGATAAATTTGAAGGAACCCAACTGTTAATTGAACCCATAGTCTTAGAATCTACCATTCCCATATATTCTTCTTAAGTGTTTTTCTAGTTGTTTTCTTATTCTTGCTTTATTTGCGTTGATTTATTTCGTAGTTTAGTTAATCCATCTCATATTCGGTCATCTAAATAAAATCAACACTATCATAATCTAGTAATTGGTATAATAATTATTTGGTCTCTTGGGATACGACCTTGCTTGCCACATACTACGAGCGAAGCCGTACACTTGCGGTCGAGCTTTAAAAATATAGGCGAACAAGTTTTTGGCGCCGTTGCCGGGGACTAATATAATTAGTTGTATCAATATTATGATAGATAGTGTTGGTTTTAATTTAGACATTTTTTGTATTTTTTGCTAACATATTTTTTTCTTTTTGATGGATGAGGATGCGGTAGACTATGACTGGCGCCAAGATCCCAAATACTCGGAAGAGGATAAAAAATGGTATGAAAAGTGTTTGATCTATCAGTTGGAAGAACTTAAAAAGGTCGAGTTGGAGTCAAAGCGTCGTAGAAGAGAACTCGAGGAAAGAGGCATTGGGTGTGATGAATGTGGTTTGATGTTGTCACACACACCGGGGAATTGTCCTTTCTCAAGTTTACCTCCTATATCGCAAGAAGAGCTCGATTACATTCCTCCATGCTTTTTGCCATTAAATAGTGTGCCAGAAAATTCTATCGTTGCCGAAGAACATGAAGAAGAGAAGGATGTCATCTTTGAAGTTAAATCCCCCACAGTTATTCTCACTGAAGGGATGATTCAAGAGAAATTCTATAATTCTGAATGTTTAAAAATTGAATTTGTTATTCCATATGATGAGGAGGTTGAAGTCTTCGTCATTCAATTTGAAACAGGTTGTGATACTAAACTTGGTGAACATGAAGAGAACATGATGCTCTCTTTTGGATTGAGTCCTTACTGGGAGAAAGTGAAAATTAAAAAGATGATAAGATCATCAAAATTATTATTTAGAGTTCCCTAATGAGCATTGTCGTCTGGCTGAAGACGTTAAATTTAGCGCTTGTTGGGAGGCAACCCAATGTTTATTGTTTTATTTTTTTATTTATTTTTTTTTGTTTATTTGATATTTTGTTTTTCTTCCTTACAGAATATTACATGGAGAGATCCACATGACGAAGGATATGCTTCGAGATCTATACCAATTTGTCGTCTCTTCAATGATGTTTTGTAAGTTTTCTCTATTTTTCTTTTGTTGAAATTCTATTCTTCCCTTTTGTGCTTCATATAATTTCATTCAAGTTTGGGGGGGGAGATGTGATATTTTGATTTGAGAATTTTAGAGAGAAGATAACAAGATATCTTTCATTATCTTTGCATATCATTTAGTTGCATGTTAGGTTTATCGCTTTAGCACGTTTATTGCTTTCTTAGGATTTAAGTAGTTGTAGTTGGTCGAATTTGATCCAACTTGATGAGTTTCTTGTGCATATTTGATATATAATTCGGGCATAATGTGCTAAGTGATGGAATTTGAGAATTGATGGAATTGTGAATTTGAATGATTGGTTGATGTTTTTGATCCATGAATACATGATCCTTGTGAGCTTTTGAGCTGTATATTTTGTTGATTGAGTGTATCATTCATTGTTGTTTGAATTCTAGAACTTGCATTGGTATCTTTATCGAGACCACATGGTGTGTGCATTTTTGTGAAAATGATTTAAGGCATATTTTTGTTCGAGCCTTTTCGACCATTTTAGCTTACCAAATGATATTTTTATTCCCTAGTTAACCCTTTTGAGCCTTTGCCTATTTTATTTGAATGCCACATATTGAGCTACATCTATTATTTTCCTTGTCCTTACTTGAGCATTTAGGATTATATTATGTGAAGAGGATGAGTGTATTGTTTGTGGTATGGATGAAGGGAAGACGTGAATGGGAGTGTAATTTGATGGTGGAAGTTGAATGGTGTTGATATATCCTATTATAAAAAAAGAAAAAAAAAAAGAAAAAAGAAAAGAAAAAAAAGGAAAAAAAGAAGAAAAAAAAGAAGAGGAATGTTTGTATAGTTGTTTCTATTTTATTATTGACTTGAATAAAGGACGGTTGGGTTTGAGTGTTGAATTTTCTTTTATGGCTTACGAGTATTGATCGAAAATGGGTTATGGAATGATTTTGTTGAGCTTGATCATGAATGATAGGTGATGAATTGGTGTAGTTCATGTTTTGTAGTTCTAGATGCTCAAGTTTTCGTCACTTTATCCATATTTTTCCTACCCTAACCAAAGAGCCTATATTACAACCGATGAAAGTCCTTTTTGATTCATGATTTGCATGCACATTGAGTGGTGGAGATAATAGACGATTTGCAAGCTTATGGTAATTCTTCAACATTGAATTGATTTGAGCGATTATTTCCCTATACACTTTTGAGAGTGAGAGTATACACTTATCAGGTGAGGTTTGTGGATTGAAGGTATTGACCATGATTTTGATGAAGCATTCTTTAAGTTTAAAAATTCCAGAACTTAGTTATATTATTTGCCCGATGCATATTGAGAATGTGTATGATTGACTTTGAGAGTGTGATTGTTTTTCCTTATGTGTTGGTAGGAGTTTGATGCATTGATCGGGACTATCAATGGTTTAAGTTTGGGGGTTTGTTCATGTGTGATTTTACACCATATTTATTGAGTATCTAGAGCTTAGTCATTGCGTTATTGGTGTATAAATCGCATATTTGTGCTTTAATTCTCTATTTGTTGGAAAGGTATTACACGTGCTTGTTTTGTAGATATTTTCACGTATTTTTAGAGCTTGTGGCTATTGGAGGCGCATTGTGAGTACCTAGGACCCCCGATATGATGATGGATTGATGCACGGATGAGAAATATGGAAGAAACGAGTGAAACGGACAAAAAACGAGAGTGCTGGGATGTGACACGGGCAGTGACACGGGCACCATGCCCGTGTCAGGTGGCCGTGTCACATGAACAGGGGCATTCCGAGGCTTGATACCTGACACGACCCGTGACACGGGCTGTGACACGGGCGTGTCAGGCCGTGTCGCGCGCTGGAACAGAATTTTAATACTTGCCTAATTTGACTAGGAGAGGTTTTTGGACACAAGAGGAAGCATATTTAACCTAGTTTGAGAGGCCAAAAAGAGGGGAACACGTTAGAGAGGCTTGGAAACACACAAGAGGAGCAATTGGAAGGCAAAAGGAGATCAACCACAAAGGGATCAAGGAGATTGAAAGATCGACGAGATTCCTAGTTTTTCCTTTCTTCTTTCCTTTTGAACTATTATTGATCATGTTGATTTCTAATATGTCTATGTATTTGAATTCAAACATGAGTAGCTAAATTTCATTGATTCTAAGACATGGTAGTAGATTAATATGTTGGGATTTTGGATGATTTATCATAGTTGATTGTTTTCTTTTGAACCCTATTCAAATATTTTGTTCTTATTTCATGTTTAGAACTTGATCAATTCTTTTACATGTTTGACAATATTGTTCATAATTCGAGAGATGAGTTCAATATTAGGTCTTTAATATTTGACACAATTTACTTGCTTGAATCGAGAGATTAGTAGGTCGTTGTGAGGATATTAGATCTTTTGTTCTAATTGGAGTTGAATTGCATGTGTTGAGTGGAGACGCTAATATATGTGATTTAATCTACGGTTTTATCGATCTCGAGAGGGACGATAGGCTAAAATTGCGATCATCTTATAGAGTAGATAAAGAAAATAGTTAGTTGTGATAAATTTGAAGGAACCCAACTGTTAATTGAACCCATAGTCTTAGAATCTACCATTCCCATATATTCTTCTTAAGTGTTTTTCTAGTTGTTTTCTTATTCTTCCTTTATTTGCGTTGATTTATTTCGTAGTTTAGTTAATCCATCTCATATTCGGTCATCTAAATAAAATCAACACTATCATAATCTAGTAATTGGTATAATAATTATTTGGTCTCTTGGGATACGACCTTGCTTGCCACATACTACGAGCGAAGCCGTACACTTGCGGTCGAGCTTTAAAAATATAGGCGAACAAAATTCGAATTTTTTGGATGACATATTGTATGCTATCTACTTCGAATTTTGATTGAAGGTTTGAAAAATTGGTATTCAAAATCGGAAAATCCAAAATTTTAGGATGTTACGTTGTATGGAATAAAAGTAGCCTAATATTATTGGTCCGATTTTTCAGGCTTGTATATAATAAAGAGTTGTCTAATATTATTGGTCCGATTCCTTATTTCAATCCATCGTGTGTAGTAGTAAGAACCAAAACCCAGTATTAAACTATTCTTGGATCTGATTTACATCGTGTCAAATAAAAAATACAATAATATTTCTAATTTTTAATGGCAACAGACGTGTATGGAACCAAAAACTATTGTTTTTGGCTATTCATTTAATCTTGTCTGAAAATCTTTACAAAAATTTCCAAAAGTAGATGAACTAAATGTTGTCCAAAATCTTTGCTAACTATTTTTGGTAAATGTTAATCTTTTTATATATAGATATATAGATTTAGAACCGGCCGATTTTTTGCCGATTTTGATCGGTTTTTGACCGTTTGATTGGCAATCGGTTAATTCCAGCGAACCAGACTAGTCTACTAATTGGTTTGGTTTGCAAGTCCGGTTCGATTCGGTTTCTTAAGCCATGCAATAGGGCAAAGAAAGTATCAAAATTGCACAAAATTCACCATTCTCTCTCTCCTAAATTAGTCTCTCTCTCATATCTCTCAGATTTGACCCTCAACCATTAACAAACTCAAAGTCCAAACACAATGCTCTTCTTATTGACCCGATATTAGTGTGGATAATGCCCGTATTAGGGTGCGAACCATTAATTCACACATATGTGCACGTTGGCGGGTGTGTTGTTTGTCCAATTTTTGTTGCGTTTTTCGTGTTTATTTTATCTTTCTTTTTCCCCTATTTTAGGTCCTTTCTTTAGTTTTTAGTCCGTTTCATGTTTTATTATGTGTTTTCCTTCATCTTGAGTCTTTAGGTGTTTTTCCATTTGTTTTTCCGGTTTTCTTTTGTGTTTTGTCGTTTTTGGTGTGTAGGTCAGGAGCTTCGAGCGAATTTTCTCTTCAAGAAAAGCTGGTTTTGAGAGCACAATTGGATAGATGGGTTTGTTAGTGACACGTAGCAAAAAACGGAACTCAATTCCGAGTTCGGATGAGCCCAAACGAGCCCGAAACGTAAAATGGCGCAGTGCAGTCCAAAGTCGCGAGTCGCGAGAGAAAAGTCGCGACTCGCGAGACTACGTCGCGACTCGCGAGAGCAATGTCGCGACTCGCGACTTTAACAGAGCCTCCGACCAGCTGCGCGACCCCACGACCCGTCCGACTCGCGACTCGCGAGTCAACTCGCGAGTCGCGACCTGTTCGACCCTGTTTTTATTTTTCTCCGTTTTTACTCGTTTTAGCTCCGTTTTTCGAGCTCTATATATGAAAACGAACCCCCAGACCTAAGGAACAATCCCCAATATCGTTCCTTTCAATTTTTCTCTCCAAAAACTCAATATTGTTAGGATAAATTTCTCCGCTTTTCTTTTTTTTTTCTCTTGCTTGGATTGTTGGACACAAAGTTATTTGGATTGAAATCTTGCAACTCTTAATCCGATTGTAAGTTTTTCAATTCTATTTTATTATTGTTGATTGGTTTTATGTTCTTAATTCCGGTTAACATGAAATTGAATCTAAGCATGAGGTAATCCATTCACCTAGGGTTAGGGATTTTGATTCTTGTTTTGAATTATGAGGAATGTGTTTTGTTCAATCTATACGAGTTGTGTGAATTATATGGTTAGTTGATTGATCACCATTCTAACCTAGTTAATCGACGTTTAGAACCGAGAGGGGAGACGTCGGTCGATTTAGGCTCGTATAGAGTAGACATGTTCGTAAAAGTATTGTCTATGTGTTGCTTGTTTGAATGAATTTATCGTTTATGTTTGTGCTCTTGTTACGAAGAGTTATTGAGCATAGCCCTCTAGACGTGTAGGCTTGTTTAATCTCGTAACCGAACAAATAAGCGTTCAACATAGTTTAAGACTTGATGAGATTTCCCGACCCCTAGACCTTCTTCTTTTTCTCTAGAAATTTAATTGTTATTTCTTTAAATTGTTTTTCTAGTTCTAGATTGTTTTAGTTGATTCCCCAAATCAATCGTGATTAGAGTGTTTAGGACTTATTTTCTTTTCGTGTGTGATCAAGACCAACGCTAAATTCCGAACCGTCTTCCTCGAGAGATCGACCCGGGGAGCGAATCTTTTGATTCGGTACTCGGTAAAAACATAAAATAATTTGCTACAACATGTGTCATGAGTGTGTCCGATGGCAATAGGGTGAAATTCACCCCAATAATGATGTGGCATGAACCGGCCCGTCGGATCCTGATTGCTTCGGCCCTAAATCGAAAAATTGAAAAAAGAAATAGTATAAATAATAAAATTCCAAAAAAATTGTAATAATTCAAATTTTAGAATTAGAATTTCGGCGTCGAACAAGCATTACCCGTTGGAAACCGGAACCGATGATTCATTTATTTATTTTCAAACATGAATCGGAACCGACCTACTGACCTAGACCAAACCTGAACCGTGGCCATCAGACCATGACTAAAAAAATAATATCAAATGGAGTACAATTTAAACATCAGTCATATAACTAAAAAATTGAACTAAACTGAATAAGACCAAAAATCAGATAAATCTTGACTGAAAACTCTGACCAACCCTCATCATTTTCTCCTCACCATTATCAATCCACCTCACATATATTTTCGTGCATGGATTTCAAACAACACTACACAATTCATATTCCATTGTTCCTAAATCATATATAGATATTTATCAGTCCTGACTATATCGAATTTACAAAGAGAAAAATGACCAATTTTTTGGGGGACATTTTTTGCTCCTTCCCCTCAGATTCTCTCTTCTCCACCATAACCACTTTTTACACTCTCGCCCTTCTCTATTTTCCCTCTTTCTCTCTCCAATTCATCTTCTCCCCCGTCATTTTCTCCACAATAATCCTCTTGCTCTGCCTCCTCAGGCTCGGCGCTGCACAGAAATCGGCGCCGGAGAGCGGCGGATCTGGCCGGCCGGCCTCCGATTCTCCGCCGAAAATTGATGAATCCATCATCGATCGCGATTGGAAATCGACTGCGGATCTCGGGCAGTGTTCCCGCTCAGAACCAGACCCGAAAAGCGCCCGGCGTGCGTTCTATGCGGACTCGTTTGTTGAGTGGGACGTGAGGGCGCCGCTGGAGGTCATACACGAGGAGTACGAAGGGGAGGAGGAGGATGGCGTGGAAAACGGCGCCGTTTGGGAGGCCAGGCGGGAGTCGGAGATGAATGCCATCCGGAAATACGCGTCGCTGTCGCTGTATTACCCGGAGTCCGACAGCGACGCCTCGTCGGAGGGGGATTTCACGGTGGACGGGGATTGGGGATCGCCGGAGAACGCGTGCTTCCGGTGGGAGGAGGAGGAGGAGGGGGAGGAGGACGACAGGGAGGGGTTGATCGAGATCGAGTTGAACGGCGGGAAGAAGGGCGCCGGCGAGGTTGAGGAGGATAATTTGATCGAGATCGAGCTGTTCCCGGCGAGCTGACGTGGAACTGCGGGAGTCGGGTTCTTTGGTACGGTTGATTAATTAATTAATCGGAATTTTGTGAGTGTGTAGTTAATTGTAATTAATGAGTGAAACGCTTAAGGGGGAGTTTATGGTGTTTTTTGTGTAAACAGGGGATTGATTTACCTCGAAACTGTGACATCAAAATATCAAAGTTGTGAAAGCGCGTTTTTATTAAACCTGAAGATTTTGCTAATGATGGACTGTTGTAAAATGACTCGTTTGGACTCACCATTTTATAGAATATTTTTTGTTTTCTGCTTCACATTTCGAAGGGATGGGATTCGATATTAAGATTTTGTTTTGAAAAGAGTGTTAATCAACACTAATCAGTAAACAGTACCAAAACCCCGACGCGGGCAATTCCATGTCACCTGGATTCAAATGTTAACTTTCAATTTTTTGTAATTCTATATGTTCATTTATGGTGTTTCCATTTTCTCCTATATGTTAAATTTCGGTGCTTCGTAAATAATTCTTGGTGGTTCGTTGTCATATTCTTGTGCTTTAGTGTAGTCTAGATTTGAATTTTTATCCGCTAGCATAAATTTTAAAATTATAAAACATTTGGTCAATTTAAATTATAAATATATATTAAAATTTAATAATTTTATATTTTGCTATCGGTTGTTTATATATAATATATGTTTCAAATTAATCATCTTTTGATGGTCTTCGATTTGATATGATATTTCATATATAAAAGAGTTTATATCCACCTCTATAAATTAATAAATAATCCAATGTATTATAATTGGAAAATAATGAAATATTAATTATTAATTAAATTCATATATCAAACCAATTATATAATATGAGTCAAAACCGTTTGTTGACCATTCTGGTTCGCTGTAATAAACCGACTGCTAGTAATCAAAAATCGGTCAGACCGAATGGTGTACCGGTCTAGATTTTTGTTTAAAATTAAATAAAATTTAATATATTAAAAATAATTGTAATATAAATAAAAACACATAGTTAAATATAATGGATATGTGTAAGTTATCGCCTCCGGTGGTAATTGCTCTTCTTGGTTTCCCATGGTTTTCGGCTCGAGTGACATCTCTTCTATGTTGAGTTCATTGTAGAGATCAATCGACAGTGTCTCCTCTTGAGTACGCTGGCCCCGGTACTTCCCACAACGGGCCTCATAACTTTCGGGCCCATCTCGTTTGGCCCTATTAAGTTTAAGTTTTATAATATTTTAAATTATCTAAATATTTAATTAATTTTTTTATAATATACTGGGTATGTTGTTGTTGTTGTTGTAAATGAATTTAGAGAAAATTACAAATTTGATTCCAGAACTTTTGCTATTTCCCACATTTTGTCTCAGGCACGCCAATTATGGTCATTTTTTAATTTTCGTTGCCAAAATGGGACCAATTTTGCAATTTTTCCAAAAAAAAAAAAGAATTCTTCAAGTTCTTCAAGTCTCTCTCATTCACTCAAAGCCGAAATGACATAATAAAATTAATTTACTATAATTATGATGCGAGAAATAAACATTAAAATAATTTTATAAAAATAAATATCAAGTAAGGGCGTTGATAAATTTTCATTTGGGGTGGAAAATTAAACGATATAATTGCTAATTGAGTGGTATTTATTTTATTTTCTAATATTTTTACCGTCATTACTTAAAAAATATTGACAATTATGTGAATATTATTTAAAATAATATTATTTTAATTAAATAAAGCAAACCAAAAGACATAATCTAATTTATCAAAATAAGAAAAAATGTGACTATGCTTACAATAATACTAACCCGTCTACACTTTTAAATAGTAGTATAATGTGATAATTATATATACCCTTACAAACTTTATAACATAATACGAATTAAAAAAAACCCAATCTAAATTATTATTTTTTTATTACTGTTTATTTTTATTTTAATAATTTTTTATTTATTAATTTGATTTTGACAACTATAATTGAAAATCTATTTATTTATGCAAATTATATCTACATAAAAAATTTCAATTTTAAGTATAATAAAACAAAATTTGGCATTAAATTAAGTGAAAATAGACATTTGCTCCCACTTATTTATAGTAAAATGTATCATATATTTTTTTGCATCTAATTTATCATGAACTAATTAATAAAATTATTTTATACACCTTTTGTTAAGTTACCCAATTAAATAATAATTTTATGTAAAAAAATCAAGTTCAACTTTAATTTACAATAAAAAAATGTGAAAGAATTGTATGTTAGTTATATTTATCTTTTATAATTTATGAAAAAATAAACTAAATGTATTGTTAGGAAAGAATGGTAATATACCTTTTTAACATTTAGTAAAAACTTTTTAAAAAAAAAATGTTTCTAATAAAAATAAATTTAAATAATTTTTATCTCTTACTCTTTGAGAAAATTACAAATTTGGTCCAAGAACTTTTGCTGTTTTGCACATTTGGTCCTAGGATATAAACGTTGACTGTTAAGTCTTGACGGAGTGGGACAATTTTGGCAACGAAAATTCAAAAAGGACTATAATTGACGTGCCTGAGACCAAATGTGGGAAACAGCAAAAGTTCTGAGATCAAATTTGTAATTTTCTCAATGAATTTATAATATAAAATATTATTTATATTTAAAATATTTATAAACTAAATACAAATTTGACCAATGAACTACTAAACTAATATATTGACCGGTACGATTTTAAAAACATTAAAAATCACCAAATTCCAATTACAATTTCAAGGAAAAAAAAACTTAATGATGACTTCCATTGGAATATCCCTAGAATCTTTTATTTAAATATTTTTTGATAAAATTTTCTGTTGGAAATGACTTTTTTTTTTTGTAGTGATGTGACATGAAAATTATAAAATAATTATTTAATTATAAATATGTGCATGGATAAATAATACATTTATATATTATTTTGGAGTAAAGTGATTTTTAATTTAAAAAAATGTTAAAAATTATTAAAAAATGAATTAAATAATTAAAATAATTTTTTTAACTTGTGAAATAAAGAAACGAGGTTGAATAATATATTCAATCACACAACATGCCCCACTTTCCTCTACTTTCCCTTTTAGTTCAAAGGCTAAAATCATCACTCCTTTACGGTCGAAAGCTTTTAGGGAAGCACACATTTTTTTTCTTTTCTTTTCCTTTCCCCCTTTATTTTAAATTTTTTCACATTATGGACCTCTCTAATATGGATGAAAAGACATAAACGGACGCACAAAAAAGTTGTTTATTTTAGTGGAATTCGTAAAGGGAACTTGGACATGTGAAAACGTGGTTTGGTGCATAGTGCTGCGTGAATGTGTTGTTGAATGAAACTATGATAGAGATATTTCATAAAGGAAGAGGAAACAAATGCACAGCACATATTCAGTGTTGGTAAGTTCTTCCCCAGTGGCCCAATCTGCAAGTTTGATTGCTTGAGTGGTTACCTACTTTACATATCATTCACAAAATTTAACTTTTTCCATAATTGTCCTTATGGGAGTAAACGAGCTGAGCCGAATTCCAGCTCATGATGCTCGATCCCTTAGTGAGCTTCTAATCGAGCTCGACTCGTTTACCATATTAACAAAAGCTCCGAGCTTTATCGAGTAAAATAATAGAAAAATACATAAAAACTATCTTTTTCGGGTCTTATCGAGTCGAGCTGTTAATTGAACGAGCTTTAAATGAGTTCGAGCTCGACTCATTTATCAAACGTTACCGAGTCGAACTCGAACCTTAACGAACCGACCCGCGGCTCGTCTAATTTAAAAGCTGTAATTGTCCTATAGAACAACCAACGATAATATTGTACGTTTTTCATTTGGTTAGAAAATGTTTTTAACCGTCAATGTTAATGATCCATTTATGATTTAACATTTTTGGTCTAGGAATTTATAGATGTGAGCAGGGTAGACCTACACATATGCCGGGGGCCATATTCCCCCAAACTTTTTCTTTTCCTAATTATGTATATTAAATTACTTTGCCCCCTTAACAGATAAAAAACGTAAATAATATATAAGTTGCTCTCAGTCAGGGACGAATTCAGAAATTAAGAATAGACTGGGCTAAAATTTTAGATACTCATTTTTCATAAAAATCACATAAATTTTTGAACTAACCATTTCAACATTCTATACTCATGATCAACCGTTCAAAAATGAAGTAGACACCATATCGTTGAAAAATATATGGAAAAATATATTGGCCTACAAATGATATTGCTAAACATATTAGGACAAAAATGTACATTTAATTCAAATATTGACCCAACCAAAGAAAAAATAATTTTACAAAATAATAATGTTAATTCAAATAGTAACCCAGCCATACATAATATTAAATAGCAAGTGATTTACAATTTTAAAACTCTAACATTCATAATTTTGATATTAGCCTTATTTTCTTTTTCAATTTTCAATCCAATCATCATAAATTATTATAAAAGTTGGCACTGATTCTCAACATACGAATTCAAAACTATTTTTTCTTGGGTTTCTTACGTTATGTAAACATTTAACTAGTGAGTAGCCCGTGCGATGCACGGGACAGAGATATTAAATAATTAATTTTCATAGAGTCCATAGAGCTTGTTCATTGAACCCTAAAAAATAATAGAGTTGAATCATCTATTTTCCACTTATTTTCATTAGCGTCACTTTTTTGTCGGAACGTAAAACTGAGTCTGTTAGCGCTAGCCATAAACTAATAAATAAATTTGTTTTTTGTATATATATTTATTTTTTGATATAAGAAAAATAACAATTTTACTTATTCTTGTTCCTCGTGTAAAATTGTGCAACATTATATAAACATGTTGATTTAAAATTAGTACAAACCCCTACGGTGCATGTAGTTAATAATAAATTACATTATATTTATTTCAAAATAAGTGTCATTTTAAAATGTGTATTCATAAATTTGATTTGACTGCAATGTTATTCAATAAAATAATTATTTTGGTAAAATTTTATCTTATATTTAAAAATTGATGTGATAGTAAGTACAATTATAAAACTTAAGTTGTTCCACTTATTAAAATAAATTTATTTTTGTATAAACAATCCAAATCAAAAAATTTAAGTAGTTGAGTAATTTATTAAACTATAAATAATTGACTATGTCATTTACATCCAAGTTAATTTTAACTTATTTGACTTTTAAATTTAGAATCCAAATTTGGACTACACAAAAAAAAAAATCTTATAGATTTCACACACACACACACACATATATATCTAGCAATATTTTAGATTTGTTGTCGTTTACCTTATCTTTCAAATTTATAAAATAATTATCTAGAATTAAATTACAAATTTTAAATTTTATTAACCAATACTTGTTCAATGATCTTTTTGATTTTCAAGAGTAATACATACCAATTTGTCGAATTATCATCAATATTGTATCGCAAGTTATTAAGGGAATATGCTAAAATTTGAGAATCATATCACCTTGATTTTATAACAAATCAATCTAGAATTCTACTTTCAT